>CM042837.1:4738707-4818727 GCA_023653725.1 Bungarus multicinctus | reverse complement strand
TGGCACTTGGTGCCACAGAGCTGTCCCGTTGGATGTGACTTTGCTGGCACAGGCCTCTGCTAGTGTCATCATTCTCGCATCTCAAACTGGCCATCTAGATGTAAAGGACAGATAAGGTATCAAAGGTGTCCCACTCTAGTATCAGTCCTCAGTTTTATATCCGTGTGCTGGCTACATGGAACATTGCCTGTCTGATCCTCTCTGGTCAACTATTATAATCATTAATTATCCTATACATTTGGCATACTACTGAAGCTTTATTCCCATCTACTTTAAAGATTATATTAATAGGTAGAATAACCTTGCTCTATTCGGATATACAAGTTTGTGTTCAACTCCTCTTTTTTACTGTAATCTTGAAGTACTCCAAGATGGCTCTTTGAAAACATGAGATACCTCGATGATTCGCCTCCTTGCAACTCAAGAACCCCAATGTGTTGTGTTTTTGTTAAGGTTCGTGAGGAAGACTGAAAGACTTGTAATCTTTAGACCCATGCGGCTTCCCATGTATGAGGAAGGGGACTTGTTCCAGCTTCCAGAAGGCACAGCATGGCCCTACTCTAATACGAGGAAGACATCCCCAACGAGTGTTATACAACCTTTCTAATGATAATAACGGGTTCATCAGCAGTGAAAGTAATGGCCATGGACTGGGGGGAGGAGAGAGGGGTGCCTATTTTAAACAGATGAGGTGGCTCCGCATATCCCTCTAAGAGTCGATGCCAGTAAGAACATATCTATTTGCTAATTTTCTTTTGTCTCAAATTCCAAGCTTTTCCACCTGTGGCTCATCCACAGAAAAATTTATTTACATATTGCCATTTGAGTATTTACTTAAGAATTCCCATGAATTTACTGGTGAAATAGGTCTATGTAATCAGAGCACACTGCTCCCTCTTGACACAGTCCACACCCGCTTTCAATTGTCTCTCTGCCCCATATTATTTTTTTTTACTTAGGCAGGTATCCTGCCTTTACTATGTTTACAAATTAACTTAAGGCGAAGAACATACCCAATTACTTTGCCTTCTCCTATTTTCCCCAACCACCCCCTGTGGGAATGGTTTGGGCCGTGAGTGTGGAGACCGACCTAAAGTCACCCAACGTTGCTTTCACAACTAAGCGAACTGACTCAGTCTCCACTTGCCACCCTTGTGCCTTACCCATTAAACCTAAAACTGACCCCTCTATCATAGAAAGGGTGTTGAAATTCAATGCATATAAGATATTGGCCTTAACCACCCATCACCCCAATAACATTTGTTGCATATTGGGTATAGATTTCATCATTACAGTGACTAACTTGCCCCTTGCCCCCCCAAAGGGGTTTGCTCCTCACCTGGCTGCAATGTTACGATCAGACTTCCATTTTTCAGAATCGGGCAAATCAGGCTCCACGTCTTTGGGAGCATGGCTGACGTCGTCTTTAAAAAACCGCTTTAGAGCTGGCTGTAAATGGCACTGTGACGCTGTATCTAATTCTAATTGCGATTGTTCTTTACCATATCTGACATAGGCCATTTTATGGTACGTAGATGCTATAACCAAATAGCCTATTATATAGGCTATTAGTCTCAGCACAAAGGGCATAATACTTCTGGGCAAACAGCTCAATTCCTTAGGTACCCAGAGTAAAGGATAACCCTACTCTATTTCCGATGTCAGCAAAATGGGAGGACCCAGATTGTTGGGGGGCAATATACTGATGCAGTAAACCACTTAGAGAGGGCCGTAAAGCACTGTGAAGCGGTATAGGAATCTAAGGCTACTGCTACTCTGTCTCCCATCAAAATAGACACCAGGGTATCTTATCTATGGTTTCTTTCTCCCTGATGTGGATGGATTCAAACACCCATTTTTTTGATCGCTCAGAAGAGGCTCTTATTTAAAGTCATTTTCACAATTGGAGAGACAAGAGCAGAGTCTTTTCCTATGGTCGCTCCCCATTTTGATGGCAGTGCTTTTCACCCCCCCACCTAAGCTATTGATACCCTCTTTCCATCTTTTGAACTCCAAATCAATCAAATCAAATCAGGACAACTGCATCCACAAAGCACTTTAAAATGCGCCCCATTCTTTCGATGTCCTCATCTTTCCTTTGAGACCAACTTTCCTCCAACTCCCTCTCCAGTCAAAAGTAGCAGTAAAGAGGGAATCCCAGGTATAAAGTCCAGAAACCTGCAGTGCAGAAATTTTATCAATTTCCCCCTTTTTCCTTTTTTTTTAGGGTCTCAGATGATCTCTTCCAAACAACTTTCCTACAGCTGCAAAAGCCGAGGGGGGAGGGGGGGAGAAAGCGCTTTCCTATATGCCACAGCCTTGCAGGGTATCGTTCCCATCCCCTCTCCGGTTTATGCCCTATAACAGATAACAGATAATTAAGAGTTGGAAGGGACCTTGTAGGTCATCTAGTCCAACCCCCCGCCAAAGCAGGAGACCCTACACCGTTTCTGACAGATGGCAGTCCAGTCTCTACGTGAAAGCCTCCAGGGATGAAGCCCCCACAACTTCCAAGGGCAACTTCTGTTCCACTGGTTGACTGTTTTCACTGTCAGAAAATTCCTCCTTATTTCCAGGTTGAATCTCTCTCCTTGTTCAGTTTCCATCCATTATTCCTTATCTGGCCTTCGGGTGCTTTAGAAAATAGATTGACCCCTTCCTCCCTGTGGCAGCCCCTCAAATATTGTAAGGCTGCTATTATGTCTCCCCTGGTCCTTCTCTTCCCTAGACTAGCCAAGCCCAGTTCCTGTAACCGTTCTTCATATGTTTTGGTCTCCAGTCCCCTCATCATCCTGGTTGCTCTTCTCTGCGCTTTTTCTAGAGTTTCAACCTCTTTTTCATAGTGTGGTGACCCAACTGGATGCAGTATCCTAGGTGTAACCCTACTCCTATTTCCGAGACAGGCGGCCTTGTGTATGTGTGTGCACGCAAAGGCTCATTTTTCACCCCTTCATATATTTCAGATTGACACCCCCCCAAAAATAAAAACCATTTACGATACGAAAACGATTCCATCCACGCCACTTTGACCCAGCCTACCTCGAATAATAAAAATAAGGATAACATCGATCCATCCTCCCAGAGACTCCCATGTGTGTGAGTGTGTGTCAACACTGATCACTTTGGAGAAGTCTGGCTTATGCCAGAGGGCCAATATAACCCCCCCCCCCCCACCAAAAAACCACCCTCTCCACCCCCCTCCCCCCCCAAAAAAAGCAAAGCCTGGGGACTCTTCCTAAGCAGCAACCCCTTTATATGGCAGCTCAGGGGCTGAAGTCCATTCAGCCAAGGGCAGGGAGGGAGGGAAGGAAGGAAGGAAAGGGGGGGGGGATTTAGATGTTTAAAGGCGGCGGGGGAGGGGGGGGGTTAAATTAGAAAGGCGGCCTCCCAAAGACCAAGGCCATAAGGAGACCCTCCCTCACCCCCAGGAATCCCCCTTCCCACCCACCCAGAGCTCCAGGGCCAGACTCTTTTTTTCTCACCCCCTTTAAATTGCCATGGGGCTCCCCCCCCTTTTCAGCCTCCCCCCCACAGGAAGAAGTGCCCTGATGCCCCCCCCCCCCAAAGAGAGACAGGACCACCGTCCGGAGAAAAGGAAGGGATGCCCGGGTGGTTCCCCTTTCCGCCCACACGGCCTGAGGCGGGTGGGTGGGTTTCCAAGCCCCGCCTCACAACAAGAACAACAACCCTACGAGGTAGGCCAGGCCGGGCTGTCAAAGGGTCGGCCCTGAGGAGATTCCCGCCAACCGCCATTCTTCCCCCCCCCACCCCCCCACACACACCCACCCACCATCCCCCTCAGGCCCGGCCCCGCCCCTCGTCCCAACGGCCGCTTCCCCCCCCCCTTACGGGCAGAGCCCCTCCGCCGCGGCCGCTTCTCCTGCCTCCGCTTCCAGCGTCGCTCCGCCGGCGACGCAAGCTCCTTCACTTACGGCTGTCGCAAAGCTCCGCCTCTTCTCTCCTCCCCACCAACCTCTTGCCTGGAAGTTTTGAGAGCCGGGCAAACTCTTACGGCCGCTGGGCTTGTGCGGCCCGCGCCGTAGATTTATACTTGGATCTGTGCAAGAGCGCTCCTCGCACTGCCGGGTGGGTCACTTCCGGGTTCTTCTGGAAAGAAAAGAAAGGCTTGGTAAGGCCCGGCCTGGCCAACCTTGATTTTTTTATTTTTATTTTTTAAGGACTGGTGGTGGGTTTCAAAGCCTTCTGGCCACGTTGTCCTTTCGGCAACTTGAGGGGTTGCGATTGGGAAGAGAGAAGCTGCTGAGCAAGGTTTCCTTGGGATGAAGGACCACTAGATTGTAGAAAGAGTTCAGAGAAGAGCAACCAGGATGATGAGGGGACTGGAGGTTAAAACATATGAAGAACGGTTGCAGGAACTGGGCCTGGCTAGTCTAGGGAAGAGAAGGACCAGGGGAGACAGGAGAGCAATGTTTCAATACTTGGGGGGCTGTCATAGAGAGAAGGGGGTCAAGCTAGTTTCTAAAATACCTGAAGGCCAGAAAAGGAACAATGAATGGAAATTGAACAAGGAGGGATTCAACCTGGAAATAAGGAGAAACTTTCTGACAGTGAGAACAGTGGAATGGTTTGGCTCCAGAATTTATGGGCTCTTCGTCACTGGAGGCTTTTAAGAAGAGATTTGTCCAGCTACAGGGTGTCTTGCTTGAGCAGAGGGTTGGACTGGAAGATCTCCAAGGTCCCTTCCAATTCTATTATTCTTTATTCTGGACCTCAGTGGAGCAGAATATAATATAATATCTATAGATCTACAAAGCCTTGGTAAGACCACACTTGGAATACTGTGTAGTTTTGGTCACCGCACTCTTAAAAAGAGGTTGAGACTCTGGAAAGAGTGCAGAGAAGAGCAACCAGGATGATTTGGGGACTTTAGACTAAAACATATGAAGAACGGTTGCAGGAACTGGGCCTGGCTAGTCTAGGGAAGAAAAGGACTAGGGGAGACAGGATAGCAGTGCTCCAATACTTGAGGGGCTGTCCCAGAAGAGGAGGTGGTCAAGTTATTCTCCAAGGCACCCGAAGGCCAGACAATGAAGAATGGATGCAAACTGAACAAGGAGAGATTTAATCTGGAGATAAGGAGAAAATTTCTGAGAACAATCAACCAATGGAACAGAAGTTGCCTTTGGAAGTTGTGGGAGCGTCATCACTGGAGGCTTTCAAGAAGAGATTGGACTGTCATTTGTTAGAGATGGTGTAGAGTCTCCTGCTTGGGTTGGGAGTTGGACTAGATGATCTACAAGGTGCCTTCCAACTCTGTTAATCTGTTAATCTCTTGCTAGGTGAAGTATTTTAAATACTGTATTGCGGTCTTAGTAGGCAGTTGACATAAAGCCTCCTGACTTGTCAGACCAACTTGTCAGAGGTTGGATCAGAAAACTTGTAGTCCAAAGAAGATTGGAGACTAAAACACACAATGAACAGTTGCAGGAACTGGGCATGGCTGGTCTAGTGAAGAGAAGGACCAGGGGAGACACAATAGCAGTCTTTCAATATCTGAGGGGCTGCCACAGAGAGGAGAAAGTCAAACTATCTTCCAAAGCATCCGAAGGCCAGACAAGGAACAATGGATGGAAACTGATCAAGGAGAGATTCAGCCTAGAAATAAGGAATTTCCTGACAGAACAATCAACCGATGCAACAGAAGTTGCATTCAGACATTGTGGGAGTTTTATCACTGGAGGCTTTCAAGAAGAAACTAGACTGCCATCTATCAGAAATGGTGTAGGGTCTCCTGCTTGGGTAGTGGGCTGGACTAGATGACCTACAAAGTCCCTTCCAATTCTGTTATTCCATTTAGAAACAGATGCAGTTTTGCATGAGTTGGGACCAGATTTGGAAAGAGGAGCAAATTTATTTATTGCTAAGAATGGGAGGCTTTAAAACCACCATGTCCCAAATGCATCTGGGATTGAACAGATTTTCTATTTTAGGCAAATTTATTTAGTGCTAAGAATCGGAGGCTTTAAAAAAACCACGATGTCCCAGAATTTTCACTGCACCAATGAGCGTCCCATTTCTTTTTAACCATACCTCTTGAACAATTTTTATTTTCAAACTTTTATTTATCAAAATATTAAATACAAGAATACAAAGAAAAGCAAGAAACATAGGAAATAGAGGAGAAGGGGGGGAAAGTGTTCGGGAAAAAAGGAAAAGGAAAGCATTGATTTTCACCTCTTTTTGGTACAGAAAATAAGGTAATAACGTAAGTTTTACTTTTAAATCATAATATATATTAGCCATTTCTATACCAACAAACCTATCTAATCAGCAAAACCCAAAATCAAAGTTTTTTTTTTTCCTTCTCAAGCACAAAGTCCAAAAGCAGTTTCAAAGCAGAAACAAAATTGCATTGCATTCTTTTCTTCAATCAAAGCGCTAAGTTTTGCCGTCTCTGCTAATTCCACCAACTTTTGCAGCCATTTGTCCATTGTGGGAATCAATATCTTTCCATTTTTGTGGCCTAGAGTATTCTTGCTTCTGTCACTTTATGGATACTCCTGAATGTAGTAATTAAGGCGTTGGCTTGATCCAAGGAAATTAATTTTTGAAAAAGTCTGACTAAAGTTGTGTTTTCACTATTACAATGAGGAGCCATTCCTTGGAATATGGAAGGGTAGATCCACAGAAGCCAGAGCCATATTTAGGGGAAAATGAGGACATTTTTCTAGTGCTACACATGGCATCAATCAGAAAATTGGAAATTTTGGCTTTCCAAAATTGGCTGATACATTTCACTTATAGCACGTATTAAATTGAAGCTGGAAATCCCATCTGGTGGATAGGCTTCAATTCCCAGAATTCCTTGGCCAGAATGGCCATTGCTAAAAATCCTGAGATTTACATCTGCATGCCTGGAGGGGTACTAAGGTTGGGACAACTTGATCTGACCAATTAAAAAATCTAATCTCCCTAGTTGTTTTCTAGTGTGTTAGGTTTCTATCTTGGATGAACAATTCCAGAGGAGGAATAAATTACTTTGAAAACAACACTTTAGGTTCAAGAGTTGTATGAATCTAATAATCTTCTCTGCCCTCAATGTTTTCTGACCAAAATATTAAGAAAATCCATTATCCACTTGAACAGGCTGGAAAAAATATGACTCCAAATTACCTCTAGATGTCACTCTTTTGCAATAATTGGTGCCATCTGCCTAGATCTTTGCAATCAAACCTTTTCAGAAATTGGGGTTTCAAAATTTAAATACTTGGAATACTTAAACACTTTTTTTCCCCTTCCCTTCCCTGGCTCTCTGACACTGAATGCAATTCTCCTCTTGCATTTTTTACACAATTGTCTTCTAGATGCCAGAAAGGTATAGACCAGGGGTCTCCAACCTTATCAACTTTAAGACTTGTGGACTTCAACTCCTGGAGTTGAAATCCACAAGTCTTAAAACTGGGAGTTGAAGTCCACAAGCCTTAAAGCTTTGCTGGCTGAGGAATTCTGGGAATTTGAAGTCCACAAGTCTTAAAGTTGACAAGTTTGGGGACCCCTGGTATAGACATAACATGCATAATTAGTCTTGTTGCAAGCTGTGGACATTGTCAGTTATAAAGTACAGTCTGGTTTTTTTTCTTTTCCCAAGGCAGGAGGGTATAAATGGAAATTATTTTCTATCATTTCAGATAAATTCTAGGTCTTAACACTGTGCCAACTATAGTCCATAACCGGCTGCCAAAATTTATATGGCCACTAGGGGGTGCAATGAGAGTTTTCTATATTGTTTTGATAATCAGTCTAGATTTTTCCCCCAAGCTAAATTACCTTGGGTTTTAAGCAAATTTTGGGTACAATTTATAGCAGTCGCCCCACATAACACACTATGCCATGGCCCAGTAATCCACATTATTAACGTGGCAGGAGATGCAATGTCTAATGTTTCAAATATTTAATATTTAAGGAGTGTTCTTCAATTCCATTTTTAAAGAAAATAACATTGTTTTTACATTTCTGAGTATTGGATGTGGCCCTTGTTATTTTGCCCTTCTTGTGCCTCTCAATGGCTGAGAGCCCTTTATCCTAAAAGACAGGATATACTTTTTTCCATAGATGATAGGTGATTTGCCCCTTTTACCTTAAAAAACGTTTTTCACACAATTTCCACAGTCAAAAATGGGAGGCAACCACTTCTCCTAGGTAGGATGATCAAAACAGTCTGGCCAGCTCCAGTGGAGATAAGGAGTCCTGGCACCAAGCCATAAAGAGCTTTATAAGTCCAAACCAAATCCCAAAATGCTGTCTTGATGAAGATGGCATATTGTCATTTTCTGGTTGGAGATTCTTCTCCCTGTTTGTTGGTTCTGTATTTTTCACCAAATTCTCTCTTGACTATAAACCCTTTCCCCATAGGTCAAAAAACAATACCCACCTGACATTATGAAGCTAATCCAGAGCCAAAGATGGATGTATTTTCTCAGCGGAGATGAAAACCCACCTTCTTTGGTTTGTGGCTAACAGGAAATGGAGCCTCTGCCCAAGAGCAGCTATAGGCTAAACTCTGTTTCATAAAAGCTTCCAAATGCACAGGGCTTGGACTAACCTGAAATCTGGGTTTAATGACATTTATATAGAAACTTTTTAACTAAACACAAAGAAGGGGAAAAGAGGAGTATCCATAAGTTGTTTCCGGATCTAGGGTGCATTGCTCACCTCCGTTGCAAAGCCGAAGAAGAGCCAGCGCTGTCCGAAGACGTCTCTGTAGTCATGTGGCCGGCAGGATTAAACGCCTTCGAAGGTGCACGGAACGCTGTCCCCTTCCCACCAAAGCGGCCCCTATTTTTCTACTCGAGTTTTTTACACACTTTCGAACTGCTAGCTTGGCAGAAGCTGGGACAAGGAACGGGCGCTCACTCAGTTACACGGCGCTGGGGATTCGAACTGTTGAACTGCCAACCTTTCTGATCGACAAGCTCAATGTCTTAGCCATTGAACCACCGCATCCCTTCTGTTCAATATAACCAGTGTCAAAGGACCCATCAAGTGTACCGTCTTATTGGTTGGAAATTATGTGTGTAAATTATGGTGTATTTACACCAAGACAAATTCCTTGTGTGTCCAATCACACTTGGCCAATAAAGTATTCTATTCTATTCTATTCTATTCTATTCTATTCTATTCTATTCTATTCTATTCTATTCTATTCTATTCTAAAGCAGAAAGGGAAATGTGGGTTGTTATTTTTTAATAAGAGAGAAGGCAAAGAGTAGACAAAGAATGAATCTGTCCCATGACTACCTCCCCGGTCCTTCTGTCCAAGTGTTTTCTTCAGACACTTTTGCTGAACAAAGTCAAGCAGTGGAACAATTTAGCATCCTTCACTCAGCATCCCCATACATCCAGGCGGGCAGACATTTATTTTATTTGTCAATTTGTCAATTGCTTACAAGATAATAGGTGTAAGTATAAACATAGTTATGAATACATGGATACATATAAGAAAAATAGAAGAAATAATAGGACAGGGACGGTAGGCACGTTGGTGCGCTTATGCATGCAAGTTCCTGTTTTGTGGCCTCTGGATTCATCCAAGGTTCCATTTCTGCCTTTGGCGGTAGACTTTGGCGGTAGACAGCTAACCCACAAAGAAAAGTGGATAATTTAACACATCTTGAACACTTAAGCCAAAGAAAACTAATGGAAAAGAGGAGGGGGGAGAAAATGTACTTTAGGGTTTGTGGAGACGTGTTTATCCCACCCTCACAGTCTTGGATACATCATCCCTGCCTTATATTAGACCAGTGGTTTTCAACTTTGGCAGCTGGGAGTTGGGTGGAGCAGAAGGAGTTATTCAGCCAATTCGGGCTGGTAACAGAAATTTTGACTGGTTCAGAGAACCGGTAAATACCACCTCTGGCTGGCCCCGCCCCGCCCCTTCCAGGAGTCCCCATGTGCCCCATTTTGGCTCCCAGGTAAGTGCAGGGAGGTTTACTAGGCCCAAAACGCGGTGCGGGGAGACTGCCTGCTGTCAGGACTCCAACAAATTCACCCCATTCAAATCATAAGTCTCTAGCCGCATCTCTCAGAAATGATAAAATTGATTTATTAGAAGTGGCCATGTTGATGTTAGCTGGATGCAGCCGATACTAAAATACATCATTCATTTCCCCCTTGACCCTGGTCTTCCTCCACCCCCTGGATGTATATCCTCCAATGGGACACATCCATAGCCAAGAGTCATCAATCATGTTTTCCAGTAATATTCTTGCACTCCGACAACTTTGGGCTGCCAGGGTGATTATCTAGGCACTTAAGGAATGCACTATTTTCTCCTCACTCCCTTTTTCTGGCAGCTAAAAAGACCAAAGGAGTATCTTTTTTAGTTGACATCTGACACACATCCCTGGCAATGCCCACCATGGCCACAGCCACCCAGCCAGTCATTAGGGCAGAGAACCAGTTGTAATTGAATCCCACCATTGATGTGGACCATTGCTCTCTGGGCAGTTCCTGGAATTGAAGTCCACCCATCTTCAAATTTGCCAAGGTTTGAAAATCATTGCATTCATATCACGCAGGTTGAATCAAAGGACATGCAACCTTTGAGTTATTTTGCTTCTCTTTACAATATTTGCTAATATTTGCAACTATACCACTAGATTTTTGTTTTCTGAGACATTGATGTCCCAGTTTCTTGGCTGCTGGGAGGATGGAAAGGGAAGGGTTGCTGAAGAGCTGGTGGATAGGTTGTAAAAATGGAAAACTCGAGTTCCTGTTAATTTTTCAATTTGGGAACCAGGGAGGAGGGGGTCTGTCCGGATTTAAGATTGGTCATTCGTGAGCCTTTGGGTCTTTCTTTCCCCTCCCTGGCAATTAAAAAGGCAAAAGCAGCAGTTTAAAAAAAAGCTTAAGAGTGCTTAACAAAAAAAAAACCCCTCTTTTATAAGATGCCCTGAATGACATTGTAGGATGGGGCAGGGATTATGGGATTGCTTCATAAAAGCACTGGAAGCACCCCTATTTCACTGGAAGCATAATTGGATAATTCTTTACAGATAATGTTCTGAGCGCCCTGGCCAAGAGGGTTAATTGTTTGTTTAACGCAAAGCCTTGTCAGTTTGAAAAGTATTTACAAAGAAATAGGACTGTTAGTACTTCAGCCGATGGAATGGTTCAGTTCATTCCCGATGACCATGAAAAGGGATTCTTCTTTTTAACAGAGCTTTCTTCCCTGCTGAGGGGAGTTGGAGTAACATCTCGTGAGAAAAAAATAAATCGTCTTTAAAAAAAACCCAGAAGAGATGCAAAAGAAAGAATGTTTTTCTGGATAAATAGGTAGATAAAGTTGGCTCCTCCTCCTTTTTAACCTAAATCCTGGATTAAACTATATTGTGTTACTCAAATAAATAAACAAGTGAGACGTGAGAGAAAGAGGGAGGGAGCGAGGGAGGGAAAGAGAGGGAGAGAGAGAGAGAGAGAGAAAGAAATAATCACTGTCCTGTTGAACTTCTGAAATCTTCAGACTTCAACCCAGCCTGGTTCTTATTGTAGGAAGTTAGCACCCACCCCTCTCCTAGAAAATGGAAATAGCCTAGGAAATATTTAAAAGGCAGAATATTATATCTTCCTGGATGAGAAAAGGAGAAATATGTTTTAAAGACAAAGCAGCTTCCTGCAGCTCCCTGCCCCCCCCCCCCCTTCAGCTCCAGGGTGATGGGATTAAGGATGGCCCTCAGGAAATGATAGGATTACCAATCTCATCACATGTTCTGGGAAGATTGCATTAGCCAGCACTCAGGTGAAGCCATGTGGTCCAGACCAAGCCTACAAAGTTAAGACCCCCACCCCTGGGAGTCTGTCAGCCAGTGGGATTTATTTCTTGCACATTGTTGAAAGAAATATCCTTCTGGGTTCAGTTCCAAGTGGGGAAAAAGACACTGGAAACATGGAGGCTGCTTGGAAGGTTTAATGGTTACAGGGCCACATGGCCTGGAGCTCCAGAGAAGAATAATCACATGCTTCAAGGTGAGAAGAGAAGGGGAAAAAGAGAAAAAGGAAAAAAAAGTGTTGAGGTGCTGAGAGTACCTGGGTTTTATACCCTCTGTTGGGATTTGAATTGGAGCTTGTATTCTAATTGGTTGTCAGACTCCCAGGGGCAGGGGTCTTAACTTTGTAGGCTTGGTCAGGACCACATGGCTTTACCTGAATGCTGGCTAATGCAATCTTCCCAGACCATGTGGTGAGATGGGTAATCCTATCATTTCCTGAGGGCCATCCTTAATCCCATCACCCTGGAGTTCCTTCTTATGTAAAGTATTGTGGCCCAGGCCTTAATGGCCCACTCATTAACAAAGGTGGGGGTGAGTTTCTGCTTCTTGAGTGACTATTCTTTTTAGGAGAAATATTCTGCCTTTTTAATATTTCCTAGGCTACTTCAATTTTTCTAGGAGAGGGGTGGATGCTAACTTCCTACAATAGGAAAAGGAAACATTAAGGTGGGGCCCAACAGAGGTTATATAAGGGTCTCTCAGCATCTTGGTAGGCCCTTCTTCCCTTCTCACCTTGAAGCATGTGATCATCTTTTTCACTTTGGAGCTCCAAGCCATGTGGTCCTGCTGTCCACCATTAAACCATCTTTCCAAATAGCCTCCATGTTTCCAGTGTCTTTTTCCCCACATGGAACTGAACCCAGAAGGATATTTCTTTCAACATTATCCTTGACAGTGAGACCAATCAATATTTTCAGAAGTTGTTGTGGGTGCCAGAAGTTGTGAGACTGGACAGCCATATGTCCAGAATGGCATAGGGTTTCCTGCTCAAGTTGACATCCCCAATGTCCTTCCAACCTATTATTCTAGGTTCTGTTTGGGGCATCTGGAGGGAAGGGTGAAAAATAAAATCAAGATGGCACCCACAACCATGTGATCTGCTCCTTCTCAGGTGCTGCACGTGGGATGCAAACGGAGAATCGGTCTTCAGTCATATTGGGGTGGTTGCAGTATTCCTGCCAGTTGCATTAACCCCCCCCCCCCTCTTTCAGGTGCATAGAAATAAAAAACCATTGGAAAGCGAGAAGGAAGGAAGGGAGAGAGGGAGGGAGGGAGGAAGGAAAAGGGGAGGAAGGAAGGAAAAAGGGAGGAAGGGAAGGAAGGAGAAAGGGGAAAAAAAGAAAAGAAGGAGAAAGATGGGAGAAGGGAAGGAGGAAGGGAAGGAAGAAGAAAGAGATGAGAGAAAAGAAAGGAAAGGAAAAGAAGGAAGGAAGGAAGGAAGGAAGGAAGGAAGGAAGGAAGGAAGGAAGGAAGGAAGGAAGGAAGGAAGGAAGGAAGGAAGTGGGACTTTCAGGATTACGAACCATAGGTTATCCACCCCTATAGTAGATCACTACGCAGCAGAGCAGGATTTATAATACATCCTTTCGCCCCCAAATCAGATTTTCTAAAACTGGCAGCCATGATCTTATTGAATAGGTGTGCACACCTCCTTGCCTTAGTCCATCTGGGACATTATCTTGTCTTTAGCCTCATCATCACCCTTCCTTATTGTACCAGAGGAGCTGAAAACTCACCTGTAATCTCCCCTGGCATCTGAATATGAATGAGAATGGAAGATTGGAATTCAATCTAAAACAATAAAGTAAATCTGCACCAGGAACATAAAAGCACAGACTTGCAAATACACATGGCCAACCCTTCTTAGCATCTCAGCCAACTTGGTGAGGAATTCTAGGAGTGGTGCTTCACTAACATCTGGTGGACCTCATGCACACCAAAACAAGAACAGTTTATTCCAGAATAGGCTTTTAACCACTAGGATTTACTACACCCTACCAGGCTGGTGAGACAGATTTACTTGGCCACCTTCTTCAAGCAATGGTTATATTTGTCACCAGGTCTTCCTGCATCCCGGGGCAAGAATGAATCTCAAACAATCCAACTTGCAGGTGCGTAATCTTTTTAGCTTTTCTGTCTGCAAGGGGAAGTAGTCCTGTTTTTTAAAATTAATAGACAAAAAGAACGCAATATCATTTAGTGTTTCTTGGATAACTTGATGTCCTGCTCAAGGGCTTTAATAAAATAGTAATTTATTACCGGTAGATAAAAATAGAGTCATGCTAGGAATTTGATTGTTTCTGATGCATGCAGCATGTTGGTTTTCAGTCAGTGAGAGAACAGCCCATCACTTGAAAGTCCTCTCCAGATATGGAGGCCTCTGCTACCCTAAAATTTGGAAATTCCAATCAGTTAAATTAGTTGGTTAATCAATAAATACCCATAGTAGAGTAGAATAGAATAGAATTCTTTATTGGCCAAGTGTAATTGGACACACAAGGAATTTGTTTTGGTGCAAATGCTCTCAGTGGACATAAAAGAAAAGATACATTTGTCAAGAATCATAGAAGTAGAAGTAGTCATAGGGTACTATATATCATACTAGGAAACATATAAATCATACATGTACACATATATATACATATATGATATATATAAATCATATATAGGAAACATAAAACATATAAATCATACTAGGAAACAGTCAATAAAAAATTGGAAAGTTGTATATCGTAACAAAGTTACAGTCATAAGTGGAAGGAGATGGGAGAAAGGAAGGATAAGAAGATTAATAGGAATAGGAATGCAGACTTGGTAAATAGTTTGACAGTGTTGAGAAAATTTTCAGTGTAGGAGTTTTCAGACTTTCTATTGGAAAGACATACTGCTGTTCTGACCCAAATCTGGTTCTAAGAGAGTAAACACAAGGCAAAGGTAACAGCACAACCTTTTACTGCTTTGTTTACAAATCGTGTTTCTTCACAGATAAAAGGCTACTTCCAACTAATTAACTCTGGCAAGAAAGAGCCTTGCCAAGTTTTTGCAAGGCTGCCAAGAGCAACAGATAACATTCCTAAACAATAAATCAAAGTCTCCAATCACCAACTCAGATATTCCTAACGTCCACCAGGCTCGAGTATCAAACTTCTTTGCCTTCTGCAAAGAACTGCAGTTTCTCAGCTGGCTTTTATCTCCTCAGGGAGGGGCCATTACCTTGCAGCCTTACTCCCGAGCCACCCGTGTTGCTGCAGCTGCAGCTGCTCTTTCCTTTGAGCAGCCCTGTGTGCACACACTGGGCACAGGCTCCTCGGGGCCCTCTTCCTCACTGCTGCCAGTCTTCACAATCTCCAAAGGCAGCATTCCACTCCCTGATGGTCTCATCCCTGCCTCACATGCAGGCCCCTCATCCGAGTCCTTGCTCTCCGAGACCTCAGCTGTCTGCACCTGCTGCCGGCAAACCACAAAACATGTTTTTTTAAAGGCAGAAAGCAGACTTTCTTAATAGCCCCCAGCAGATATTTTGTGCCCATTAAACAAGATTGAGCCAGCCTATTCAGAAACCAGGCCCAGTTTCCCTGCCCCCAAGCACAAACTAAGAAGGACAGCCAGTGGTGGGATTCAAAAATTTTTATTACTGGTTCTGTGAAGGAAACCATATCCCTATATTGGTTCACCTGTTCCACCTTTTTTTTTTTTTTTTGAGATCAAGGCCTTCTTTTATGTTTTACCTTTTCCTGAAAAATAGCTAGATGAGAACGAAGGAAAACAATTCTTCTGTGGCACCAACAGACCCTGGCATTGAATTAAAAGTCATTTCCCCCTTCTGGGTTAATCTGCTGCTCTCATTTTATTTACTGTGCTTTTACTCTGGCTGGAAGCTTTTTTCCTAAATGTCAGGGGGTATAATCCCAATGAGCAAGCAACCCTTTAAAACAGGGCTTCCCGAACACCAACTACCCCAAATTCAATAAAACTGGAACCGAAACCATTACTGACTCACAACAGGGCACATTTAAAGAAGGACTTTCTGATCAGCAGTTCGGGGTAACGAAGGGAAAAGTGCCTTAAAAGGTGCGGGCCAACTTCAAGTATTTTCATTTTATAAGAGTTTGAAAAAGCTGCCTTGGCTGGAGAGCTCATGCAGCTGTGGAGTAAAGGCACCCCATATATATTTTTATAAGCTTCTGACGCTTCCATCTACCAGGGATAATCCCTGCACTAAAATGTTATCACTTCCCTTCCTAATATATACAATTTTCAACTCCGAAGAAGATTAAGCAAAGATATCTGTAGGGATTCAAAAAAACAAAGTTACGAGGAACTCCACCACACCAAATGACCAAATCCCTTGCCCTTTTATATCTGCATCACAGGAATTGTGCTCCCCATGTTCACTTGGGTTTTTTTGGACAACACATAACATATTGATTGATTGATTAGCCTACAGGCTATATCAACCTACAGGTTCAAATACATATTACCAATAAAATTCCAAACAGACAATTTAAAACCAGCATAGGGTAATATTGTGGTTCCCCGGCAGCCTGTGTAGACGGCAGCGGAATGGGACAGTAAGGAAAAATGGGGACCAGTCCAGGAGTCTGGAGAGGACTCGGATGAGAGTCCTGCGACCGATGCAGAGATGGGGCCAGGATCATCTGGGAGTGGGGTGCTGTCTTCGGAGTCTGGCGGCAGCGAAGCAGAAAAACCAAGGGAGGAAAATAAGGGATAAAAACTGTGCCTCTGCCTACCAGCATCCATCGGTATTCATCTGGCTAGCATCCTGTCAGTGTGTGAGAGAGTTGGAAACTGGGCTGTTTGGAAACTGAAACGGTATTTGCGGTGGTAGCAAGAAGGAGGCAGCAAGGAGCCTGGGCATGGCTTAGCTCAACTGTTCTGTACTAAAGCTGTTTGTTGCTGTGAAACTGAAACTGAATCTCCTCTCCTCTGCTTGTGTTTTGCATTTAGAACAGATTTCTTTTCAGGTGGGGTGGCGGAGTAGAACTCCTTAGCATCAGAGCATCATCATCATCATCATAAAAACAACAACAGCTATAACAATAATATAGGAGATACTAATGCTCTAATAGTCATTTCAAAAAATCCTTTCTTAGTGAGCATTTAAAATACAGGCTGAATAGTCAAGACCTTGTTGATGATCCAAACTCTGTCAAGGATTTTGGAGTACTCATTCTAATGATCTAAGTGCTAGAGCTCACTGTAACTACATAGCCAAAAAGGCATTAAGAGTTGTTAACCTAATCTTATGTAGCTTTTTCTCTGGTAATATTACATTAATAACTAGAGCATACAAAACATTTGCTAGATCAATACTCGAATACAGCTCATCAATCTGGAATCCACATTATGTATCTGATATTAATACAGTTGAGAAAGTCCAGAAATATTTCACAAGAGTTCTCCACTTCTCTACTCGTTGAAGAATACCTTATGCCACCAGACTTGAAATTCTAGATCTAGAAAATCTAGAACTACACCACCTTTGGTCCGATCTAAATATAGTATATAAAATCATACATTGCAATGTCCTACCTGTCAATGAATACTTCAGCTTCAACCATAACAACACAAGAGCAAACAATAGATACAAACTCAAGGTTAACCGCACCAAACTTGATTGCAGGAAATACGACTTCAGCAACAGAGTGGTCAATGTCTGGAATACTCTACCTGACTCTGTGGTTTCTTCCCCAAACCCCAAAAACTTTAACCTTAGACTGTCTACTATTGACTTCACCCCTTTCCTAAGAGGTCTGTGGGGGGCGTGCATAAGTGCACCAACATGCCTACCGTCCCTGTCCTATTGTTTCTTTTATTTTTCTTATATGTACCCATTTCATGTATTCATAACTATGTTGTTACTTATACCTATTATCTTGTCAGCAATTGACAAATAAATAAATAAATAAATTTAGAAGCCAAGAGGAACATAAGTGCCGAATTTCAAGTTTGTAGCTTTACGGTTCTGGAGATTTTGTAATGATGGGTGAGTGATCTTTCGCTTATATATATATATAGATTTAAGGTCAAGCTGCTTCCCCCAGGAAGTGAAAGTAATTCAACATGAGGTGGGGACAATATCTGCTACTTGCAGGAGTCCTTGGGCAGGACTCCTCTCCAGGTTATGTACGTAGCAGCCATGCTGAGCCAGATTACACCCTTTATCTCCTTTATCCTCAAACTGTCTAGACTTCAGAGTCGGAGCACATGTTCAGTTAGATTAAATTCCTTTGCACTGATTTCTGGAATCGCAACATTTGCAAGAAGGGAGCAGCAGATTATCTGGTTCAAAGCTTCCCCAGCTCCAGGAAGAAGCCTTGACAGGGTGAATGATTTGCTGTCATTTTCCTTCTTCTCTTTCAGGGTAAAAATAAAGGAGGAAAAAAAAAAGAATGGGAAATTGCTTTGCTTTTTGAAAACTCCCCCTGAAAAAAGTTGTTATGAGTAGACTTAAAATTTCTTGAGTGAAACAATCAGGGCAAAACAAGCAACCAAATTATTCCTGTTTTGTAGGAAAGCAGGGGAAGGGAACTTTTGCAATTTTTCCCTAACCAACTCCAGGTCTGAATGAACAAACTTTCCTATTTTTAAAGAAATATCAGCGAAATGATATATTAACCCTGTAGCACAGTACTATATGGATTAACCCTAACCCTCACATCCAGGACATAAACTGTTTCAACTCCTACCCTCAAAACAACGCTATAGAGCACTGCACACCAGAACAACTAGACACAAGGATGGTTTTTTCCCAAATGCCATCACTCTGCTAAACAAACAATTCCCTCAACACTGTCCAACTATTTACAAAGTCTGCATTATTATTACTATTAATCTTCTCATCACTCCTTATCACCATCCCCTCCCACTTATGACTGCATGAATGTAACTTTGTTGCTTGTATCCTTATGATTTTTTTAAATTGACTGCTTACTAGTATAATTTGATTTGATTACTTATTATTGTTTCCTAGTATGATTTGATTGCTTATTTGTACCCTTTGACTACTATTAAGTGTTATACCTATGATTCTTGATGAATGTGGTTTTTTTTTTCTTTTTATGAACACTGAGAGCACTTGCACCAAAACAAATTCCTTGTGTGTCCAATCACACTTGGCCAATAATGAATTCTATTCTATTCTGTTCTGCTCTGTTCCTTATTCCCTATTCCCTGTTCTACTCTACTCTACTCTATTCTACTCTACTCTACTCTACTCTACTCTACTCTACTCTACTCTACTCTACTCTACCCTACTCTACTCTATTCTAATAGCAAGAGTCATTATAGGCACATCAGACAGACTTCAAGTTTACTCCTAGATATAAGTACCAATTTCCCTCATGAGTACATGGCTAGCCATAATTCCTATAGACTCTTATCTATCTAGCTATCCATCCTCATGCTTCTTATTTTTGTCTTTCTTCCACTTATCTTTCAAGAAACGAAATGGATTTAAGTGGTGAATTGTGTTATCCCTTTTATTCCCAGTGAGGTTATTGTTATTCTCAGTTATCTCTGGCAATTCGTCAAATTATAACGAAACATACTAAAAGCATTTTGAGATAACGACCACCACAAAGCCAACAAAGACAGAGGGAACCTGTGTACAGACGGGTTCCTCAGAATATCTTCAGATAAGGAGGGGATGGGATATATTGTCTGTATGTATTTTGGACATCTGTTCCTCATGAGGAGAGCCACAATAGCAGTTTGGGTGCCAGGAAGTGATGCGATTGGTCATCTTGTTTGCAACGGTGGTGGGGACTTTTAAAGGACTCTTATGTTTGCAAACCTCACTTTGCAATCATTTTGCGAAACAGCCTATGGACCATCTTAAAGCTATTTTAAAAATAAATGTTATGAATTACACATTAAAATATTGGACACAGTGCAACCATCTTGGCATCATCCTTGCCTTGCATACTAAAGTATAAAATAAGTATCTTGTATACATTTATTCAGTAAGCTTATCCAGTATATATAAAGACACTGTAACATCTTCTGTACTGCTAGTTTCATACCTTTGTCTTGTCCATTATATTCAGTTGTGATTGCATACATAACCTCAACTGTCCATTCTACAAATCCTAGTTATTTTTTATTCCGGGTCACTCCTTTCCATTCCTGCCATTGATAGAATTTATTCCATATCTCATGATATTCTGTCTTATCTTTATTTCTCAAGGCCAACGTCAGACTATCCATTTCTGCGCAAATCAGTATTGTCTTTATCACTTTACCTTCTAAGGGAATTTCTCTATTTTTCCACTGTTGGGCAAAAACCATAGTTGTTGCCATTATAATATGCAGTATTAGATAGGTCACCTCTTTACTAATATCTCTCTTTTGTGGTTGCTAATAAAAATAATTCTGGTTTAAATCCTACTTTTTCTCCAATCATCTCTTCTAACCACATCTGGATCTTTCGCCGAAACTCCTGACCATCTTAAAGCTTTTAGAGACCATTCAGTGACAAATCTGGAAAGTCCCCATCGTGTCAGTTTATCTTCAACTCTGAACAAAAGAAAAAACAATAATAATTGCAAGCTTAAGAATGTGAAGAATTTGAAGTAACTGTCAGATGTTCTGGTAACCTGTAATGCTAGGTAGAAATGACATTGGGAGACAGGAAAATGAGATGGAATAATAGTTATAGTCAAATAAATGATTAACAATGATTATATATATGTGTGTGTGTGTGTGTGTGTGTAATGTGTAATGTGTAATATACACATACACACACACACACACTAGATGGATAATATGAGAATTTATACAAACTATAAGTGAGGACTATGGAAATGAAGCACAAAAAACTTGTAATCAACCGACACACTGTATGTAACTGGAAGATGGTTTATGTTTTGTTTGTGTATGTTTGTTTAAAAATAAAAATTCTTAAAAATTCTTTAAAAAAAAAAAGAAAATGAGATGGAACTAAAGAAACAGTCAGATTAAAAAAAATCAGATCAGCCCACAGCAGTGATTGAGGTAGGCAAGAAACTTCGCAGAGACTTTCCCTAGTTTTGGGGCTATAAAAAGTGGGCGAGGGAGAGAAATACTTTCAGACTTGCAAGATTCTGTTAATATTACTGGACAATGAAGTAGAATTAGTTCAACTGCTCATGTTTACTGTCCAGTTTATCTCATAAGGCAGACACAACCCTTTAAGGACTTTTTTATATTGAAAAGGATTGAAAAGTTGGTATTTTATGGATTTGCTAAAAGATAAGGGATGGGTTATGGGATGAAGAGATAGCTACTTAATCTTATAGGGATGAAGAGTTGTTAAATTTGTTTATACTCCATGTGATAAAGATTGAAACTCCCTTCTTGACATATTTTCGTGCTTTTTTTCCTCCTTGGAGAAAAAAATTCCAACAAAATTCTCAAGACCCAAGAAGGTAGAAAAAGAACAAAAAAACCCACCCTCTTTTGTAAGGAAAGAAAATTGCTGGGAATACAGGCAGAGGCAAATTCAGAATGTAATCTTATGTGCAATATTAACTTTTATAGCTTTTTGTTGTTTAATGGATCTTCTTTGCAGTAAAGTTTTGCATTTTATGATTCGATTATTTGGATCTAGAATATTAAATAAGCCCCCTTTTTTCTCTCACGTATTAAAAGCAAGTTTTTTGTCCCTTTAAACAACTTCTTACTCTTTTCAGTTAATTTCAAAGATGTTTCGAAGGCAATTCTCCAAACAGGCATTAAAAAAGCAACTACCAAAAAGACCCCCTTGAAAAACAAACTTTATTACGCAACAATAACAACAGTATTGAAAAGCAGCCAAACAGTAAAGCCGCCAGCAGTGACAAATTGAATGCACATTATTTACATTAGGGCTATAATGTAAACCATGCATAGTTTAATAAACTTCTGATACATTCAGATATACAAACATTTTAACTTAAAGGGTCTGCTTTTTTCTTTCCTCTGGGCAATCCAAAACTACTGTTGACAGACATGGTAGCTTTCCTCCTCCCTCCCTCCCTCCCTCCTTCCTTCCTTCCTTCCTTCCTTCCTTCTCTTTTCTATAATAAACTAAGCTGGCTTAGCATTAAATTGTTTTTATTCTTTTGCTATTTTGTGGATTATTTTTCATGACTCAATGGATTGTGTGAAACTATGTGTTAATTTAGTAATCAGGTTAATGTGTGATGAAAATATAATCTTGGTATGATCCACATAATTTCTAATTTGTCCAGTAATCCACCAATTAGCCTGCCTCCAAATATTGCTACTATATTGTAATTTGTGTTAGGATTGTAGAGGGAAGGATCAAACATAGAGAGAATAATTGTATGAATTGCCTTGAATCTACTTAAGCTGGATTCTTTCATTTTAATTAAATCAAATTCATATTTTTTTTCCTTTTGGCCTTGGAGAAATGTGACCCAAACCTATCTGTTCCCCAAAAGAGACAGGGTTTACTCTGTTCTGGTCTTGAAGCTGTTAGGCTTCACCTTGATCGGAACAAATCATCTTAAGTTGAAAAATTCCTAAATGGAAGTCATTATTGTATAAGATCCAGTGGAATCCTACTGGGGAATCTTGTAGTTGGCTCTCTGGGTCAACTGACCCTTACTTTTTTGCAACTGGGGCTTCAGCCAGACCCACAGAGCTGCCACAAGCAACAGTTTCTCAATGGATATTGTATTAGGGATAGGAAGGGACTTCAGGATTCCTGACATGGCACAGATGGGCTCAAACCATCTAAAGATTCCCTGTCCAATGTCAACCATCACCAATTTTTTGTCTTTCCTCTTATCACATGCATTAAGTGAGAGCAGAGAGCAGACAAAGCACTTTGCACAGATAAAGAGTGATAGGCTGTGGCCTGAGGCTTATCATCTGGGAAAAGCTCAAAATGGAGTAAATAGATAAATAAATAAAGGAGATGGAGAAAGGGAAGGTTTCCCCTGGAATAGATCCAGAAGGAGCTGGACGCAGCGTAGCCTGAGAATGAGAGATGAGAAATATTCTTAGCTCAGAAAGACGGAAAAAACAAATGAGGCATGGCAACTTCAGTACAACACACATACATGGACACAAAAAGCGTCACTATTCGGTAGATAAAAATTAAATTACTCTTGACGTTATGCGTACAATTAGCAACCCAGTAGATATAACAGATCCAGAATGAGAGCGCTGGAAGAAATATCCATCTGGTTCTGTTCCAAGCTGGGAAAAAGACACTGGAAACATGGAGGCTGATTGGAAAGATAGTTTAATGGTGAAGCAGAAGCACATGGGTTCTGAGTAGCTGACCACTTGGAGTCGAGAATGAGGGATATTTATACCTTCTCTTGGGCTTTGCACTTGAGCTTCCTGTTCCTGTGCAAGAATGTGTATTCTATTGGCTGCTGCAGGGGGTCATAGCTAACTTTGTAGGTTGTCTTGAGTCCCAGGTTTGGTTGAAGTTTGCTGGGTGATGCAATGTCCCCAGGTGATTGTGTCATGCAGTGAGCTCTGCTGCTAGTTGGGTTAATCCTACTATGTCCTGAAGAGTCATGTCTTAATCCCATCAGCCTGGAGCTGGAGGTCTTTTGTCTTGTAGATAGGCTGGCCCTGTCTTTCTTAATGGACCCCAAATATTTGCTGGGGGCTGGGAGCTGGAGCTCCCTTAGGATTTTTATTGCTCTCATAGGGGAAATATTTTATCCTACCTTTTTAATATTTCTCAAAATATTTCATTCTTCCAGGAACAGGGTGGATGCTAACTTTCCACAAGAGAAAGACACACAGAGAGAGAGAGAGAGAGAGAGAGAATCTTCTGCATCCTTTTCAGAGGTGGTATTCAGCAGGAGAACTGGTAGCGGAAATTTTGAGTAGTTGGGAGAACTGGCAAATGCCGCCTCTGACTGGCCCCGCCCCCATCTCTTCTCTGCCTCCCAAGTCCCAGCTGATTGGCTGGGTCTTCTTTGGTTGCCCTGCACAGGAGAATGGAGCTGGAAAGCAGGTTAGTGGGCTGGGGAGGGAATGGGGATTTTGCAGTATCCTTCCTCTGCCACGCCCACCAAGCCACCAAGCCACACCCACAGAACACCAAGCTCACCAAGCCATGCCCACAGCTGATTGGCTGGGTCTTCTTTGGTTGCCCTGCACAGGAGAATGGAGCTGGAAAGGAAGTTAGTTGGGTAGGGAGGGAATGGGGATTTTGCATTATCCTGCCCCTGCCACGCCCGCCAAGCCACGCCCACCAAGCCACTAACCCTAACCCTAATCATCGCTTTGCTTGGCAATGGAAATCTGAGTTCCAATATTTGGTTGTAAGTCAAGGACCACCTGCACAAACAGAGGCACTATGTCTGAATGGGATCCAAGAATGTCAACATTATACAGACTATTATCAAAGTTCTTTCTGATAGGTAGAAACAGAATCCATCGCTGCTTATGTGTCTAGTTTTGCAATCCCACAACAACAGGGAAAAAAAAAACCCACTGAGAAATGAACCCACAAGTTATGGCATCGGATGGGCCACACTTTCCTAACCCTTTATTCTGTCCAATGTGCAAATCGTTAAGGATGCAATTTAGAACATCCTCTCTGTGAAGCTTCACACACATATAAAACATTCTGTAGGAATGTGCTTTTGAATATAAAATTTGATCCAATTAAGCTTTTATTAGCATTAAAAAAAAATGCCAAGGAGCTGTGCTTAAACTGTTTCAAAAGTTGGATTCTTTAGAGTAAAATGTAGATCTCTGATAGAAGGAAAGAAGGAAGGAAGGAAGAAAAAGAAAGAAAAAGAAGAAAGGAAAGAAAGGAAGGGAGAAAAGAAGGAAGGAAGAGAAAAAGAAAGAAAGAAAGAAAGAAGGAAGGAAGGAAAGGAGGGAGGGAGGAAAGAAGGAAGGAAGGAATAAAGAGAAAAGAAAGAAAGAGAAAGAAAGAAAGAAAGAAAGAAAGAAAGAAAGAAAGAAAGAAAGAAAGAAAGAAAGAAAGAGACTTCTATTCAGGAACACATTCCTTCAGTTTGCAAGCCAATGTGTCAATATTTCAGCCCAAATTTCTGCTAGTTCTCAAAATGTGCTAATGGATACTAGAAAAACAAACATACGTGACTCTTCCAGCTACAAGTGGGGTTCCATCCCCCACAGAGGTCATCGTTGTAAGTCTGACAACAAGAACAATTATACAGTTAGAAGTGAAATGCTTTGCTAAAGAAGTCAGGGCATTACATCCCTCTTGAAAACATCAGAACTATGCTTTGATAGTCCTCTTGGTTGGTTATACACCAGAACTTTCCTTTCCAATATGCCTTTTTTTATTTTTTTTCCAGAGCTCAGTTGCAGAAACACAGCTGCAGGATGCTGGGCTCTGGTGTTCCCCTCTGGGAACATCAACATCATGCTTTGAGGATTCTTTTGAAGGAAAAAAAAAATTCCTAGTGGTTGCACACACACCAAGGCTTCAAAGAGTGGGAACCCTGCCCTTGATGGAAAGGAGCATTATGAAATTCCAGAAAAAAAATGGGGCAGGGGGGATGAGGTAGGGTGGAGAAGCAAGGGGGACTTAGAAGCATTCCAGAAAAATGTGTATAATTCATTCCTGGTTTTAGAGTAGGGCCCTTCCCACTGCGACCTGGCACTTGCAGAAAGAGCTGTGGTAAACCAACAGAAAGAATGAAAGCATTTGTTTTATGCATAAATCACCCTTGCTTTTCCAGATGGAAAGATCTTCTTCCTAATTGATATTTCTTCTCTACCTTCCAGCCAGGTTATAGGCATTGACTGACATCAACCTGGAAGTTGAAGACTCCCTTCCTTCCTTCCTTCCTTCCTTCCTTCCTTCCTTCCTTCCTTCCTTCCTTCCTTCCTTCCTTCCTTCCTCCCTCCCTCCCTCCCTCCCTCCCTCCCTCCCTTCCTTCCTTCCTTCCCTCCCTCCCTCCCTCCCTCCCTCCCTCCCTTCCTTCCTTCTCATTCTTGATTCTTAGAGACCACATCCTGGACATAAATTGTTTCAACTTCTACTCTCAAAACGATGCTATATAGAGCACTGCACAATTTTTCCCCGAATGCCATCACTTTGCTGAACAACTAATTCCCACAACACTGTCCAATGATTTACTAAGACTGTATTACTATTATTCTTCTCATCCTTCCTATTACCTATCTCCTCCCATTTATGACTATAACCTTGTTGCTTGTATCTTTACAATTTATATTGTTTTATTTGTTTCTTAGTATGATTTGATTGCTTATTGGTAACCTATGACTATCACTAGTCTTATGATTCTTGAATGTGTTTTTTATGTACACTGAGAGCATTTGCACCAAGACAAATTCCTTGTGTGTCCAATCACACTTGGCCAATAAAGAATTCTATTCTATTCTATTCTATTCTATTCTATTCTATTATATTCTCTCAGTGGTGGGATTCAAACATTTTTACTACCGGTTCTGTGGGCATGGCTTGGTGGGTGTGGCAGAGGAAGGATACTATAAAATCTCCATTCCCACCCCACTTCAGGGTAAGGAGGCAGAGAATAGATGGGGTGGGGTCAGTTAAAGGTGGTATTCTAAACTACTCAAAATTTCCGCTATTGGTTCTCTGAACTATTCAAATTTTCCACTACCGGTTCTCCAGAACTGGTCAGAACCTGCTGAATACCACCTCTGTATTCTCTTCCCTTCCCTTCCCTTCCCTTCCCTTCCCTTTCCCTTCCCTTCCCTTCCCTTCCCTTCCCTTCCCTTCTCTTCTCTTCTCTTCTCTTCTCTTCTCTTCTCTTCTCTTCTCTTCTCTTCTCTTCTCTTCTCTTCTCTTCTCTTCCCTTCTCTTCTCTTCTCTTCTCCCCTCTTCTCTTCTCCCCTCTTCTCTTCTCCCCTCTTCTCTCTATGATCTCCTTTTATAGAATACAATTGCTACTTGAGTCAAAAGAAAATCAAGAGGGCATCAGAGTTCTTACATGGATGTCCAGCAAGTTTGGACTGAAACTTGCAATGAATACAAACTTATTTAATTTGGCATCTTCAAGCTAATACCTAATAAAATGTCTTTTAAAAATGATATTGGGGGCTGGGGAAGATGTATGCATTTGCATCCTATTTGGGAAAATTGTTTGTGAAATCTGTTTATGATAGGCTAAACTGGGAGAACAAAAATGCATTGGTTTTGAAAAAGGTGCCCTAAATTACATCTAAAAATTCAGCACAATCTTAAATTGCTCTTTAACAGATTCACAAAACATTTAGCAAAAAAATTTAACAGATTCTGACCTAAGCGTAGTACATAAAATTATCCATTACAGTGTCCTACCCATCAATGACTACTTCAGCTTCAATCTCAACAATACACAAGCACACAATAGATACAAACTCAGGGTAAACTGCTCCAAACTCTATTGCAGGGAATACGACTTCAGCAACAGAGTGGTCAATGCCTGGAATACTCTACTTGTCTCTGTGGTTTCTTTCCCAAACCCCAAACACTTTAACCTCAGACTATCTACTGTTGACCTCACCCCTTTCCTAAGAGGTCACGGGTACAGGTATGCAGGTCTTGGTGTGTTCGGGTCTTTTCCCATGTAAGATTGAGACTATCTGGTCAACGTTTCGATGAGATCTCACTCGCCATCTTCAGGCTGGTGCTTTCGGCTTTGTGCTTGTGTGAGCAAAGCGTGATCTGAGCTGCTGTCTCCCTATATACACTGGTGGGGAGGTTGGCTGTGTTGTCATTTCTTGATTGGTTGATGGAGTTGATGTTTGCAGATTGGCTGGCTTTTTCTTAAGAACATGTGTGGCTGAGGTATTGGCTATGTGTCTATCAGCCTCCTGTGTTGTAACGACTTGGATAATGGGCTGTGTGATGACCTTCTGAGTTCTATTGTTTTGACATCCTGGGTCTTGTGCTGTAATCTCCTGGGTTGTAATGACCTGGGTAATGGGCTGTGTGATGACCTTCTGAGTTCTAATCTTGTGACATCCTGGGTCTTGTGCTATAATCTCCTGGGTTGTAATGACCTGGGTAATGGGCTGTGTGATGACCTTCTGAGTTCTAATCTTGTGACACCCTGGGTCTTGTATTGTAATCTCCTGGGTCATTGGATGTGTTGCAACATCCTGAGGTTTTGTGGTGTAGCCTCCTGAGTTCTGTGATGTGATATCCTGAGCGGGTGGCTGTGATGTAACGTTCCAGGTTTTGGTTTGGCTCTGAGTTTGAGGCCTGGCTCTGTGTTCATGGCAGGTGTCAGTTTGCTTGGTTTAGGGGTCAGGGTGTGTGGCAGCTGGTGATGCAGCCATGATCTGGTTTCTGGATGGTGGTTGCCTTTCATCTATGGGGTGGGTTTGGGTTTGAGTCTGGTGAGGGAGATTGGTGGGTGGCATCATGTGTTGTTTTGGGTCCAGTGTTGGTTTTCATGGCTGGGACTCATTTGTTGATAAGGGCTAGTTTCTAAATGTCTGGTAGGCGGGAGGCATCCCGTTTGTTCATGTTATGGGGGTGTTTCTCTATTTCAATGGCTTCCCTGATTATTCTCTTGTTGAAGTGTTCAGTATTGGAGATTAATTTGGTTCCCTCAAAATTAATTTCATGTCCTATGGCTTTAAGGTGCTGGAAAAGGGAGGAAGAATTTTCTTCTTTTCTGACTGCATTCTCGTGTTTTTTGGTCAGTATATAAAATCAAATGCATGCTTGACAAAATAAATCGATAAATAACAATAAAATGAGAATGCAGGAGAATGCAAAACAGACACATTTGTCCGTTTCTAATGCAGATGCAATAATTCTTGCACAGTTGCCTCTGGTCTCAGCAGAACAAATATGGGAGACACAACACAGCACAGGCTCAGCTGTCTCCTAGGAAGAGGAGCCACAGAAATTTGAATTTTTTTCAGGCCAAAGCCTCAGAGTCAGCAAGCAAAAAAGGCAACAAGTGGATTTTGAAGGATGATTCCATACACACACACACATCCTGGCCATGTGCTCTTGTGTAATCACAAGCAAAAATAGTAGATTGTTTCCTGGAATTTTTCCTCCCCTCCTTTTTTATTTAGAAAACTCCAGGGGTTTGACTTTCTTTTTTGAAATGGGTAAAAAGTACAAAATAATTTCTAGGTGGAGCTATTTGCAGCCCTTCCTTCCTCCCTCCCTCCCTCCTGTCCATCTTCTTTTCTTCCTTCCTTCTTCCCTCTTTCTTCTACTTAAACTGGGAAGATAGTTCCATGGGCTTACAACTCTGCAGAATAAGCCTGTTTTAATGATAGAGGGAGGTTGAAATTTTCACGAATGAGAGATTGAATATTCTTAATGCAGTTGGAAGATTGAATGTTCTGGTTGACTATTCAAAGTGGAATGTGCAAAAATGGACAGGTTTTCAATAGAACTTAAAAACAAAGAGAAGTCAGAGTACTATGAAATGTGGGATTTATGGTACAGTTGGTTGGAAGGTAGACATAAAATGAACAAAACAAAGTTAAATAAAAAGGTATGACAGAAATTAGTAATATTATATGCAATTATGTTTGTAATACACAATTAGATGAAACCCTGTGATATATATTAATGTAATAAATGTGAATGATTATTCTACATAAGTTGAGAGATATCAAATGGAGTGAACACTGTCTTGCTCATGTTGCGATAAACGGAATGTTTGGTTTTATTGTATTCGTCTACATTTGTTTAATAAAGAATTTATCTAAAAAACCCCCACAAAAAACAACCAAAGTGGAATCATTCCATTTCCTTTCAGCTCTTCTGGTAATGACAGAGTGATAAGGCAAATAAATGGATATATAGTGTTGGAAGAAATGTCCATCTGAGTTCAGTTCTAAGTGGGGAAAAAAGACACTGGAAACATGGTGACTGCTTGGAAAGATGGTGTAACGGTGGGCAGGATCACATGACTCCTGGGTGAAAAAAGGGAAGAGATTCTGAAAGTGCCTGGGGTTTTTGCCCTCTGTTGGGCTTTGAATTTGAGCTTGTATTCTGATTGGTTGTCAGACTCCCATGGGGCCATGCAGGGGCAACTCTGTAGGCTGTCTTGAATCCCAGGCTTGGTTGAGCCTTGCTGGGTGATGATGTAATGAAAGGACTTTGGGCAATTCCTATTATGGCTCTGCTTGAAGGAAGTAGATCTTTGTTATGTAGAATAGACTGGCCCAGGCCTTAATGGCCCATTAACAAAGGTGGGGGGGTAGGTTTCTGCCTCTTTGAGTTTCTACTTCTCTTTTAGGGAGAATATTCTGCCTTTTTAATATATCTAAAATATTTCCTTTTTCTAGGAGAGGGGTGGGTTATAACTTCCCACAATAGATTTGTGGTGGAGGGGTCCTTGATCCTCTTTGAATTTGGTTGTCTTCTTGCAGACGTTTCATTACCAAACTAGGTAACACCATCAAGTGCGAATAAAGAGTGGGCTTTCCTCTCGTTTTGTATTCTAGTGCCTTGCCCTGTTGGTCTTGGTCATTCCTTGATTGGATTATTGTTTTCTTCTCGATCGTTTGTCTAATGTCAATCTTCGTGTTGATCTATGCTCATCTGGGTGTTAATTGCTGGCAAGGAGGTATTTTTTGGTCTTTTGGTCCCTTTTGGGCTTTTTGGATGTTTCTTTTGCATGGTGTGTAGATGTTGTTTATCTCTCGGTGCCTGTCGATGGCAGATTTGTCTAAGTGCCAGGCTTCACCAAGCATGGCACTCTCGGAGATTAACCCCAAGATTAATATTAGACCAACAGCCAAGAAGCAAACAATACTCCAATCAAGGAAATACCAACTCAGACAAACAAACAGTACACAACAGTGGAATGAAGGAACTGTGATGACCCAGGGTGGGATACAAAAACAACAAAGTCACAAAAACTGACTGGAGAAAAAATTCCCCCACAAACAGTTGTGAAAAGGAAGAACTTCCATTCAAACTCAAAATACCTATAAATTATAAATAGAAAAAACAACACAAACCACACTGAAGCAATTCATGAGACAAGGCATTATAAGGGCTTGAAGACGTCCAACAGATGTCGAAATACACACACTGGGAAGGATGCCAGAACTCAGATAAGAACTGACAGACTAGAAATATTTTCATGCTTTGCTTCCAGCACTGGGCCATGTGCAGTTTGTCCTTTTAAACAGTCCTCCCAGCTGCAACCCATGAAGGGGATCAAGGCCCTTTCCTCCCCCATAGACCACGCCATTCACATTTCTCCCTTATCCGCTCCTCCTTGCATGCTCTAGGATGAAGAGGGGTTGGGCCTGTGTCTTCCTCTGAATGCCCATTCGGCCTGTGCCCTTCCCCAGTTTCCTCCACAACCTCCGGAGCCACACTCCCACTCCCTGATGGCTGTTCTTCCCCTTCCTCGGAGTCAGATTCTAACAGGGGCATGACAGGAACCACCAACACTACTCGCCACCAATATTGACAGAGCAAGCCACAAGTATATAAATGGACAGCAAATTCCACTCCCTTCTAACACTGATGATGTTACCTAGCTTGGTAATACAACATCTGCAAGAAAACAACCAAACCCAGAGAGCACCAAGGACCCCACAGTTTAACCCTGAGCTATAAGTACTCTCTTCCATTAGTATTTTGGTTTGAAAAGTTGCATATTGCAAATTACCCTTTCCCTTGATTTTTATTAGCCTGTCTCACTGGATTGCTACATGTAGTTTATAAGAACGGCTGTATTCTTCTCAAATATTCCATTACACTCAAAGCAGCATTGAATGGTTTGGCAAACTCATAACATACCAGGGAGAGCCGGCCTGTTCAACTAGTTCCATTTGGCGAACGAACTAATTCATTTTCAGAGCTTTCACAATAAACACCAAATGAACCACAAGGGCTTTTTCTACACCAAATGCTAAGCCACAAAAGAGATAGCTGCAATTTATGGAAACCTAGCTTTGCATTTTCTAGAAAAGCAGCAATTTGGTGAGTGATTAAGGAGTTATTGGGAGAATATCATCCCAAACAAGGATCTCATTTTATGTTGAGCCAAATTAGGTTCCAGTTAAATTAGGTTTAGGGTGATATCTAAGCTCAGCTTAGTTTGAGAAGATGGGTTTAGGATAAAGATGGGCATTCTTTATCTATAGATCACCATATGGTTTGCAAACGCCTCCTTTGTAGTCTCCTCTGAGTGCTATTTTTAAAAATTAGGTAGGGGACTAAATCCATGGAGGAAGATAAAAAATATTAAGCAAGCAGCCACATAATAAAAGCTCTGCTTTTTATGTCCATCATTCCCAATATCAGAAACTCTCAATTGCAGAAGCTAATGGAGCAAAGCAGAAGGAAGCTCTCTGTGATTTAGTCCTTCCATATATTCAACCTTGGAGGGGTAAGCATTGAATGTCCCCAAACCATTTAGACAACTGCAGGTTAAAGAAGTGTTAGTACCACTTTATAATGTCTTTGGTAAGGCCACACTTAGAATATTGCATCCAGTTTTGATCACCACACTATAAAAAAAGTTGTTGAGACTCTAGAAAGAGTGCAGAGAAGAGCAAGAAAGATGATTAGGGGACTGGAGGCTAAAACATATGAAGAACGGTTGTTGGAACTAGGATGTCTAATAATTTAACGAAAAGGAAGACTGGTGGTGTCGTAATAGCAATCTTTCACTATCTAAGGGGCTGCCACAAAGAAGAGGGAGTTCAAGCTCTTCTCCTAAGCACAAGAAGCAATGTATGGAAACTAATCAAGGAGAGATCCAACTTACAAATAAGGATAAATTTCCTGTCAATGAGAACAATAAATCAGTGGAACAGCTTGCCTCCAGAAATTCTGGTGGCTCCATCGCTGGAGACTTTAAAGCAGAGATTGGGTAGCCCATAATAGCAAAGGGTTTCCTGCTTGAGCAGGAAGTTGGAGTAGAAGGCCTCTGAGTTCCCTTCCAGCTCTTATTCTGTATTTCTGTAAGTCCACCCTTGTGCCTTTTGGTAATAGTGTGAAATGCTTGCATTTATTCGAGTAATCAGGAGTTGCTTATTTAGCTGGACTTTAGATGTTCAACCAGGAATCATCTGGATTCGTTCATGATTTAGGCCAGTCCACTACCAGGTATGACACCTGTCTCACTGGAAGTACTGTATAATTGCTGTAATAGTATAACAGATAATCAGAGCCGGAAGGGACCTTGTAGGTCATCTAGTCCAACCCCCCGCCCAAGCAGAAGACCCTACACCATTTCTGACAAATGGGAGTCCAATCTCTTTTTGAAAGTCTCAAGTGATGGCGCTCCCACTTCTGAGGGCAACTTCTGTTCCATGGGTTGATTGTTCTCCCTGTCAGAAAATTTCTCCTTATTTCCAGGTTAAATCTTTCCTTGTTCAGTTTCCATTCATCATTCCTTATCTGGCCTTCAGGTGCTTTGGAAAATAGTTTGACCCCTTCCTCCTCTCTGTGTCAGCCCCTCAAATATTGGAAGACTGCTATCCTGTCTCCCCTGGTCCTTCTCTTCCCTAGACTAGCCAGGCCTAGTTCCTGCAACCATTCATTGTATGTTTTAGTCTCCAGTCCCTCAGAGAAAGAGTCTTCTCTGCGCTCTTTCCAGAGTCTCAACCTCTTTTTTTATAGTGTAGTGATCAAAACTGGATGCAATACTCTAGGTGGGTCCTACTAAGGCTTTATAGAGTGGTATTATTACCTCCCTTGATCTTATTTATTTGATTTATTTGATTTGTCAATCACTTACAAGATAATAGGTATGTATAAACATGAGTAAGAATACAGGAAATAGGTATGAATAAATGGGGACAATAGGACAGGGGCGGTATAGGCACCTCTTAGGAATGGGGTGAAGTCAATAGTGGTTAGTTTGAGGTTAAAGGAGTGGAGTTAGAGGATGGAACAACAGAGTCAAGTAGTGCATTCCAGGCATTGACCGCTCGGTTGCTGAAGTCGTACTTGATTGTATAAACCCCATTGTCCCTGGACTCCACTACCTAGAAAAAAAATAGGCTGGGAAGGGGGTTGGCTGAGACCTTCTCTCCCTTCTCCATCTCTCCCCAAGCCTAACCTTCAGCCTGGGTTTCCTTGTGAGGTTCTCCCAGTTGGATCAGCTCAGCCAAAGCAAATTAACACCTGCAGCCCAAGGGTTGACTTGACGAAGCCGAGTTAAAACTGCTGGCAAAAGCAGAGCAGCAACATTTGGAGTTTCTCAGGGCCTGCCTGATCGGCAGCCTTTAGATCCCAGCTGGTTCAGTTTACCAATAACAAATGAAAACTTGTTCTGTTGGCTTCCCACTGATACCGGTTCAGGTTACTGGGGTGGGAGTGGGGAGTGGGAGGCCTTGATCGGCTCATGGCTGAGTTGGGGGTAAATACACCATGAAGGAAGGAAAAAAGAAAAACAGAACGGAGAGATTTTCCTGGCAGTAGATTCGCTGCATTTTATTTTACTCAGTGGGCTGGATTCACACATTGCACTAATTCAGAGCGTGGTTGATTTGGGAATGGATTGAAGAAACATTTGGTTCATTGCGAGCCACAATATATGGATGAATAGGATAGGATATTGGAATGAAGAATAGAATAGAATAAGAATGGAATAGAACAGAACAGAATAGAATATTGGAATGAATAATAGAATAGAGTAGAGTAGAATAGAAAAGAAAAGAACAGAATAGAATATTGGAAGAATGTAGAATAGAATAGAATAGAATAGAATAGAGAATGAAAGAATAGAATAGATTTAAGAATTATGGAATGGAGTGGAGTAGAGTAGAATAGAATAGAATAGAATAGAATAGAATAGAATTTTTATTGGCCAAGTGTGATTGGACACACAAGGAATTTGTCTTTGGTTCATATGCTCTCAGTGTACATAAAAAGAAAAAAAAATACATTCATCAAGAATCGTAAGATACAACACTTAGTGATAGTCATAGGTTACTAATAAGCAATCAAATCATACTAGGAAACAAATAAAACAATATAAATTGTAAAGATACAAGCAGCAAGGTTATAGTCATAAGTGGGAGGAGATAGGAAATAGGAAGGATGAGAAGAAGAATAGTAATACAGTCTTAGTAAATCGTTGGACAGTGTTGCGGGAATAAGTTGTTCAGCAGAGTGATGGCATTCGGGGAAAAACTGTGCTTGTGTCTAGTTGTTCTGGTGTGCAGTACTCTATATAGCATCGTTTTGAGAGTAGAAGTTGAAACAATTTATGTCCAGGATGTGAGGGGTCTGTAGATGTGTATTGTATTGTCTACAGATGTATATTGTTTTGTCTGTAGATGTGTAAGTGTGTATTGAGAATCCAGCCAAGTGCATTTTATTCACAAAGTAGCTTGTGAACTAGGATTTATTGCCTAGTATGCTGAATGGACTAAGTTTATGATGGTACAGTATAAAATATCTGTAGGCACATATTTCAAATATTTAAGATTAAGGTAGATTAATCTTTGCTATAACAAAAATTTCAGCCTGCAGGGATGTTGATGTTGGGAATTGGACAAAAAAGTTAAGATGCTAGTGGGTCAGGGAAGGCTAACTATGATACCTTTAGACTAGAGTTGAATAAAATAACAGAGTTGGAAGGGACCTTGAAGGTCTTCTAGTCCAACCCCCTGCCTAGGCAGGAAACCTTACACCACTTCAGACAAATGGTTATCCAACATCTTCTTAAAAACTTCCAGTATTGGAGAATTCACAACTTCTGGAGGCAGGTTGTTCCACTGATTAACTGTTCTAACTGTCAGGAAGTTTCTTCTCAGTTTTAAATTGTTTCTCCCCCGGATTTACAACCTATGGAATTCAACTCCCAGAATTCCTGAGCCAGCCATCTATAATTCCTCTACATAATTATTTTCCATTGCAGTTCACTGTGAATTACAACTATTGTCTCTTGTTTAAATGGCAAAGTCAATTGGTCTATTTTACACCTGCAAATTTGTCATTTCACAAATGTGGAAGATTCTGAGGTAGAACTGGACTGCAAGCGATGTCCTTCTGGATAATAACACGATAGAGGATGGACCATTATTTGATCCAACCAGGCCTTTCAATGAGATCGATGACTTCTGGACTCAACTCGGGACAAAATGTAAATTTGTACCGAACATGGAAGAGCATTTGTCTTCTTGGTGAGGTCACACTGATTCCTACTGCTCCTCAAGTCTCAAATCTTTGGATGCAGGAATCAGGCCTTGTACCCAAATGACACAAAGACACTCCAGTCTCAAAAACAAAACAAAACAAAAAAACCCAGAATTCCTGCAGGAAATAAACCTTCCTTCTGGCTTTTTTCCCAGTCTTTAGGACTGAAAAGAGCTTCTTCGGCGGCAACTGTTGAAACAGAAGCTGGGTTCTGTTTTCGCAAGCTGTCACTTCTCTCTCAAGGTGATGTCAGGATTTTGCTGGGACCTTGTTTTTGCAACCTCCCGATGGGCAGGAGGCTGGGCAGGAGGTTGGGACTGAGATGCTGGTTTCCAAATTAGCCCTTCTCTTAGAGATCCATCTGATGGCGGCTTCACTTTCCTTGCCAAACATTGGTGTCTGCTGAAGAGCTGCTGCATTTTCAGCCCATAAAACCAGACCAGGTTGCTTTAGAAAAGGAGGGATGAGGGAAATCTAGATGATTGCTCCTCACTCTAGGACCCCACTAGGTGCTTTTACTCACAGCTCCCCCAATACTGCAAGTATTAGTAGTAAAACCATGTTCTATTTCTTGGAAAGTAGCAACTGTTCACCACGGGGCACAGCAAACCTGAAAAGAAACTCTCGTTTTATATACAACTCTTCGGAGACCAGGAATCTACATGTACGTGGCAGTGGTGGGATTCAATTTTTTTAACTATCAGTTCTGTGGGCGTGGCTTGGTGGGCATAGCTTGGTGGGCATGGCTTGGTAGGTGTAGCAGGGGAAGGATACTGCAAAATCTCCGTTCCCTCCCCACTCCTGGGGGAAGGTTGCTGCAAAATCCCTCCCCACCCCACTAACCTGCTTTCCAGCTCCGTTCTCCTGTGCAAAGCAACCAAATAAGACCCAGCCAATCATCTGGGATTCAGTGGAGTGATTTGAGGTTTTCCGAACTAATCTTTGTGCAGCATTTGCAAGAAATCATCAGCTGTGCCGCCTGGACAGCTGACAAGCACTGCGCTGGGGTGCATAACCTTTGAAAATCCTCTTGTTTCCTGCTTTTTCAGCCTCAGCTGTGCCGCGCAAGGGAGGGAAAAGCAGGGAATAAAGGACAGCCTAGAGCCCGGGCAGGCGGATGGGCCAAACACTGAACCGGTTCCGGTGTCAGTTGCTCTTCGCAGCTACAGGTTCTAATAGAACCAGGCTGAACCGGTAGCATCCCACCCCTGGTTAAAAGTCTGTGTATCCATTGTGATCAAATGCAGGAACATTCAGGAAAGAGAGGAGGAGGAGGAGGAGGAGGAGGAGGAGCGGAGGAGGAGGAGGAGAAGGAGGAGGGGAGGAGGAGGAGGAGGAGGAGGAGGAGGAGGAGGAGGAGAAGAAGAAGAAGAAGAAGAAGAAGAAGAAGAAGAAGAAGAAGAAGAAGAAGAGAAGAAGAAGAAGAAGAAGAAGAAGAAGAAGAAGAAGAAGAAGAAGAAGAGGAGGAGGAGGAGGAGGAGGAGGGGAGGAAGAAGAAGAAGAAGAAGAAGAAGAAGAAGAAGAAGAAGAAGAAGAAGAAGAAGAAGAAGAAGAAGAAGAAGAAGAAGGGGCTTTGTTAACCCAACACCTAGTTAAAGTGTGAAATCTGCAGGCTTCCAAAATGTGGGTTGGCTTCTAATTTAGATGGTTTGGAAAGGGGATTATGCAAATCCAGTGAGAAGCAACTTTTGTTGTTGTCCTCCCCACCCTTCCTCTTGATCCCTGGGCACTGTTCATTAAATACCACCTTCTATTAGGTAGCCAGAGGGAAAGAGGCCATGTTGATGAGTTCTCCATGCTTTTGGTTAGCACACCCTGGGAGGTAGATGGATCTCTGGACAGATTCTGTAGAATCCAGATATTGACATGGAAATAGGAGCCCATATTTCATTTTTTCCTCCTTGGATTTTTAAACGTTGATGCTTTGCAGATGTTCTTGTCATATCGAGCCCGTTTTGGGTGCCCTCATCATTAGCCCGGCCGGCAGAGAAGGTTGGCATTCAGGCACTCTGCTCTTGGTGGAGTTTTCCGACTTTCCCTTAGTCTTGTTGTGCCAAACAAATTGCAGATCTCTTTCCCGCCCCGCCAAAATTTTTTTTGCTGTGTAATATGATCCAAACCTTCTGTAGGACTGCGCCCTCTTCTCTTATTCCCTGGAGCTTCCTTGGCTGGAGACTGAATGTCTGTCTGCAGGAAACGTTGGCTATTAAAAGGTTGCTGAGATGACCTGAGGATGACAAGAGGGCTGCAACTTTGGTCTGGATCAACCTGGAGCTGAAACAGACAGAACTGACAGCCAAGGCCTCCAGATTGTTGTTTCCAACCTCCTCCTCCTCCCTCTTCCTCCTCTTCTTCTTCCTCCTCCTCCCTCTTTCTCCACCTTCTTCCTCCTCTTCTGCCTCCTTCTCCTCCCTCTTACTTCTCCCTCTTCCTCCTCCTCCTCCTCCCTTTTACTTCTCCTTCTTCCTCCTCCCTCTTTCTCCTCCTTCCCTCTCCTCTTCCTCCTCCCTCCTCCTCCAGCCTCCTCCTGCTTCCTCCCTCTTATTTCTCCCTCTTCCTCCTCTTCCTCCTCCCCCCTCCTCCTCCTCCTCTTCCTCCTCCCTCTTCCTCCCACCTCCTCCCTCTTACTTCTCCCTGTTCCTCCTCTTCCTCCTCCTCCTCCTCCTCCCTCTTTCTCCTCCTCCTCCTCCCTCTTCCTCCTCCTCCCTCTTCCTCCTCTTCTTTCTCCTCCTACCCCCTCTTACTTCTCCCTCTTCCTCCTCCCTTTTTCTCCTCCTCCCCTCTCCTCTTCCTCCTCCCTCCTCCTCCCGCCTCCTCCTCCCTTTTACTTCTTCCTCTTCCTCCTCCCTCTTCCTCCCTCCTCCTCCCGCCTCCTCCCGCCTCCTCTTCCTCCTCCTTTTTCTTCTGCCATATCTATCATTGGATGTTGGCGATCATGTTGGTGATCCTGTTTTTATCAACAGCCACATGAAAAAGTGCCGCTGAGGTTTGTTCAAACCGCTCCCTTCGATTTTGAAGCCATGATGTCCTTCTTCTTCTACCTGAACCTCATTTGCCTTCAATCTTTCCCTGGAGGATTAAGTGAAGGATGCCGTATTTTCCCAGGTGTCACATCCCAGATCTGAAATATTCTAACTTTGGCTTTTTAATGGTTTTGATGATTTCCCTTGGCTTTCCCAGGCTAGTTTTCCCAACCTAGTGCCCTTCGAAGGCATTGGGCTACATGTTAATGCTATGCTGGCTGTTGACTAGGGTTGATGGGAGCTGTAACTCAGGACACATTGATAGCTCTGGGTTGCATTGAAGGATATTGAAGCAAGTAGATGAGGCTGGGACTGTTCTTGCCCCCCAAAATGAATACAACCCTTGGTTGCATAAGCAGAGGCATAAAATCAAGATCACCTGAAGTATTAGTAACACTTTATAAAGCCGTAGTAAGGCCACACCTGGCATACTGCATCCAGTTTTGGTCACAGCATCACAAAAAAAGACATTGGGACTTTGGAAGAAGTTCAGAGAAGAAGAGCAACTAAGATGATTAAGGGCCTGGAGATCAGGGGTGGGTTTCTACCGGTTCTGTCCACCTCTGTAGAACCGGTAGCTCTGAAGAGCAGCAGACATAGAACCGGTTCTATGTCTGCTGATGTTTTTGCCCACCTGCCCATCTGGGCTCTTACCTGATCTTTATTTCCTGATTTTTCAACTTCAGCTGCCAAACGAGGCACAGCTGCAGTGAAAAAAGCAGGAAAAGAGGGGCTGTTTTAAAGGCTGCGTCTCTGCACACAGCATGCTGATGACAATTTACAGGCGCGCGGCTCACAGCTTGCAGGGAAGCTCGTAAATCCCAAACCAGTAGTTCACCCTGTCGTATCCCACCCGTGCTGGAGACTAAAACATATGAAGAACGGTTGCAGGATTTGAGTTTGGCTAATCTAGAGAAAAGAAGAGCTGGAGGGACATGAGAGCAATATTTCAATATTTGAGGGCCTGCCACAAAGATGAGGGGGTCAATTTATTTTCCAAAGCCCCAGAAGGCAAGAGAAGAAACAATAGATAGAAATAATCAAGGAGAGAAGCAACCTGGAATTAAGGAGAAACTTTCTAACAGCGAGAACACTTAACCAGTGGGTCAGCTTCGTTTTGACAAGTTGTGGGTGCTTCATCACTGGAGTTCTTTAAGAAGAGACTGAACAGCTACTTGTCTCAAAAGGTATAGGATTTCCTGCTTGAGCAAGGGGTTGGACTAGAAGACCTCCCCAAGGCCCCTTCCAGCTCTATTCTGATTGAGACTGAGCTATTTATCTCAAATTTCCACCACAATTTTAATGGGGTTCCTCACTCGAGAAGAAAATAGCACAGCGCCTTTCAGCAATCATGGTGGAGGTCCCTACAGACTTGAACCCATTGATTGAAAAGTCCTGCATTAGGACTTTAGCTACTAGGAGACACTTTCTAGCCTTTTAAATCTTCTGTAGCTCACCCTCTACATTGGTCGTGAAAAAGCATCCAACGGCAGAAGGCTTGGGACATTCGGTCTACCAGCAGCGGTTACTTGCATTCTGCCTTCCTGATCCCACCAAGAGCAGGCCAGTGGGTTAAACCACATCAGACTCCCCATCACTCTGATTGTGTTCTTTGACCAACCAGGTGTGGCTTGGTGGGTGTGGTATGGCTTGGCGGGTATGGCTCGGTGGGCGTGGCAGGGGAAGGATACTGCAAAATCTCCATACCCTCCTAGCCCCACTAACCTGCTTTCTAGCTCCATTCTCCTGTGCAGGGCAACCAAAGAAGACCCAGCCAATCAGCTGGGACTGAGGAGGCGGGGAATAGATGGGGGCGGGGCCAGTCAGAGGCGGTATTTGCCGGTTCTCCGAACTACTCAAAATTTCTGCTACCAGTTCTCCAGAATCTGTCAGAACTGGCTGAATACCACTTCTGCATACGATGAATGGTTGCAGGAACTGGGCCTGGCTAGTCTAGTGAAGAGAAGGACCAGGGGAGACATGATAGCAGCCTTCCAGTATTTGAGGGGCTGCCACAGAGAGGAGGGAGTCAAGCTAATCTCCAAGGTATCTGAAGGCCAGACAAGGAATGATGGATGGAAACTGAGCAAGGAGAGATTGAATCTGGAAATAGGAGGAATTTTCTGACAGTGAGAACCATCAACCCATGGAACAGAAGTTGCCTTCGGAAGTTGTGGGAGGTTCATCACTGGAGGCTTTCAAGAAAAGATTGGACTGCCATCTGTCAGAAATGATATAGGGTCTCTTGCTTGGGTGGGGTGGATTGGACTAGATGATTCAGGGGTTTTACTGATTAGACCAGAGGTCTTCAAACTTGTCAACTTTAAGACTTGTGGACTTCAACTCCCGGAATTCCTCAAGCTAGTCATACTGGCTTGGGCAATTCTGGGAGTTGAAGACCACAAGTCTTAAAAGTTGCCAAGTTTGGAGACTCCTGGATTAGACTGATAGATTCTTGTAGAAATGATTGGTTTATACTATTATGGTAAAACGAAAAGTTGTGATTGTTGTTAATGCCCTAGTCTACTGTAGCAGATAGAACTGGAAGTCAATGCTTCTTTTTCTTTCCCTACTCTTTCTCACTTTTCTTTGCCCCTTTCCCTTCCCTCTCCCTGCCCTTTTATTTGCCTTCGTATTTTGTATTTTATAACACTTTATAATCTAATAAAACATATTCTGATTTTTTAAAAAGATGTAGTTACTACTGTTTTTCCTCCTTTCCTTTCCTTTCCTTTCCTTTCCTTTCCTTTCCTTTCCTTTCCTTTCCTTTCCTTTCCTTTCCTTCCTTCCTTCCTTCCTTCCTTCCTTCCTTCCTTCCTTCCTTCCTTCCTTCCTTCCTCCCCTTCTCTTCCTTGCTTGGTCTGAGACAAATGAGTATCTGCTGCTATGAAGTCCCCCTCATAAAGAACTATATCCCTGGTTTTTCTCTTCTGCTGGAATGGGTGACAGAATTTTTTTTCGTATCTCTGGAACCTCAGCGTAATCTCCCATGTCTCTTGCCATCCACCCCATATATAAAATCTCACGAGCTATGAGATAAAAATGTCTAAAGATGCATTTTTTAAAAAACCTGCCTGAAATTACATGAGTGCCCTCTTATCTGACCTTTTTTTTAAGGTCTCTCCTTTCTCTCTTTTTTGTTGAACAATATCCAGCCTGAAGAAAAGTCTCATAAAACTTTGCAGCACAAGGTGGGTTCTGATCATTGTGACGGATGGCGCATTTTGGGAAGCAAAAATTATGTCCTCCGATAGAGAGAATTCTCATTTGGCGGCACAAGCAAATTCCCTGTCTCATTCAGGATCTGGATCAAAGCACCTCCAGATGTAACAGACATAAACAACCAAGAGATAAAAGGGAAATCTGTTTAGCAGCCTGTCTTAGGAAAGGCAACTTAGCCCAGGTGGGGAGAAATCTGGAAAGAAACATTTCAGAACACTCAAAGAAAGTCCACCTTAATAAACTCAACTAGAATAAAATAGAATTCTTTATTGGCCAAGTGTAGTTGGACACACAAGGAATTTGTTTTGGTGCAAATATTCTTCGTATACATGAAAGAAAAGATACCTTCATCAAGAATCATAAAGTATGACACTTAATGATAGTCATAGGGTACAATAAGCAATCAAATCCTTCTAGGAAACAGTCAATAAAAATCATAAGGATACAAGCGACAAAGTTACAGCCATACAAATGGGAGGGGATGGGCGATAAGGAGTGATGAGAAGATTAATAGTAATAGTAGTGCAGCCTTTGTAAATAGTTGGACAGTATTGAGGGAATTATTTGTTTAGCGGAGTGATGGCGTTTGGGAAAAACTCTCCTTGTGTCTAGTTGGTCTGATGTGCAGTGCTCTTTAGTGTCGTTTTGAGGGAAGGAGTTGAAACAGTTTATGTCCGGGATGTGAGGGATCCGTAAATATTTTCACAGCCCTCTTTTTGACTTGTGCAGGATATACAGGTCCTCCATGGAAGGCAGGTAGGTAGCAATTGTTTTTTCTGCAGTCCTAATTATCCTCTGAAATCTATGTCTTTCCTGCTGGGCTGTAGACCCAACAGGACAGACTATAAACGAGGAAAGGGAAATTCGTCTGGCAGCTTCCAAGATTCGGTACAGTTATGACCACAATTGAAGCCAACATTTCTGATGCTAAACAAGGCACTTGTTAAGCGAGCTCTGTTCCATTTTACGATCTTTCTTGCCACGGTGGTTAAGTGAATCATTGAAATGGTTCAAATTAGTCACACACTTGTTAAGTGAATCTGGCTTGGCTGGTGAGAAGGTCGCAAAAGGTGAACACACAGCCCTTGCCACCATCATAAATATGAACCAGTTGTCAAGCATCTGAAGTTTGATCACGTGACCTTGGGGAATGCTGCCACGGTTGTAACTCTGAAAAATGGTCATGAGTCACTTTTTTCAGTTCTTTTGTAACTTGGAATGATCACTCAGTTAACTGTTGTAAGTCAAGGGTTGCCTGCTTTTTTTCCCCAAACAAACATGATATTTTACTGAAAATGGTGTAATTCTTCCTTCCTTCCTTGTCTGGTTGTGTGGGACTTGACAGTTCATCCTGACAGTGACACAAAAAACACCTCTTGCATATGTAGAGTACAATAGAATAGAGTAGAGTAGAGTAATAATAGAATAGAATAATAATAGAATAGAGTAGAATAATAATAGAATAGAGTAGAATAATAGAATAGAATCAGGGATGGGATTCTACCAGTTCGCACCTATTCTCTAGAACTGGTTGTTAACATTCTAAGCAGTTCGGAGAACTGGTTGTTAGAAGAAATTACCGGCCTAATCCTGTAAGGAAGGCAGGAAAGAAACATTCTGGTGTTGCTTACAGAAACTGCCTCTCTGTTAACCTTATTACATTCTTGGCAGGACTAGATTTCCTGTTTCAGGAACTGCTCTGGAGTTTCCCCCCCCCCTCCTTTGCTGGTACTTTGCATGTGTGGAGTGACCATTCAAAGTTACAATGGCACTGAAAAAAGTGACTTGACCATTTTTCACACTTACAACTGTTGCAGCATCCCCATAGCCATGAGAGGCCAGGCAAGGAGATGCATGCCTCGATGTGAGTGATATTGAGTTGACCACACCCAGCCAGTCACATGACCACCAAGCCATGCCTACCAACTAAGCCACACCCACCGAACCAATTGATAAAAAATTTGAATCCCACCCTTGAATAGAATAATAATAGAATAGAGTAGAATAATAATAGAATAGAGTAGAATAATAATAGAATAGAATAATAATAGAGTAGAATAGAATAGAATAATAATAGAGTATAATAGTATAGAATAGAATAATAATGGAATAGAGTGGAATAGAATAGCATACTAATAGTAGAGTAGAGTTGAGTAGAGTACAGTAGAATAGAATAGAATAGAGCTGGAAGGGACCTTGGAGGTCTTCTAGTCCAGCCCCCTGCTCAAGCAGGAGAACCTATACTATTTCAGACAAGTGGCTGTTCAGTCTCTTCTTAAAAACCCTCCAGTGATGTAGCACCTACAACAAGCCGTTCCACTTGTTAATTGTCCTCACCATTAAGAAGTTTCTCCTTAATTCCAGGTTGATTAGTTTCCAACCATTGTTTCTTGTCCTGCCTTCTGGTGCTTTGGAGAATAATTTGACCCCCCTCTTCCTTGTGGCAGCCCTCTCAAATACTGGAATTGAGCTATCATATCACCCCCTAATTCTTCTTTTCTTTAGACTAGCATTGCATGCATGACAAGAAATACCGTAAACGCAGAGAAAATCCTTTTGCTCATTGGTGAAATGCAGTCACGACAGAAACTGCAGTGCAATGTGGCCTTTTCAGTGGTGGGATTCAGCCAGTTTGCACCAGTTTGGGAGAACCAGTTGTTAACTTTCTGAGCAGTTTGGTGAACTGGTTGTTGGAAGAAACCATTAGGGCAGAGAACCAGTTGTTAAATTATTTGAATCACGCCACTGGGCCCTTCTCACACATGCTGTCCGTCACATCAAGGTTCAGAAAATCAATATTTAGTTGATCAGACTGTGCATATATGTCCCATTTTCCACTTTTGCCTTCAGTGGTGAATTGCCTTCCAAGAGAAGGCTTTTCCCAGCTTGGAAGTCTGGGGGGAAAGTTGTAGCACTCCTGCCATTCCCAGCCAGGAGAAAAACAGAAAAAAGAAAGAAAATTTCAAAAGGAATGCACCAAAACACTCAAAGAGGATTTTGAAAGAACTGGTCATGCACTTTGAGAACAATGCAAAGGGACAAAGCCCCCAAGAGAAGGACAGATAGATTTAGGCCAATCTGGAGTAATCATTGCCCTTCATATCTTCAAATATGATCTGTTCCTCAGGATGGTTTTGCAGCTTTGTGGCATTTATTTATTATATTTGTATCCTGCTGCAAGATAAAGGATTCTTGAGGGCATCTGTGATCTAGGAAAACACTGGAAAAACTTCCATGGGAAACGCGTCTCCTCAAACTCTTGAGTCTTGTGATAAGAACATATCGGCACCAAATTATTGGCAAAAAAATTCACCAGAAAGATAAGACCCATTTTCTGATTAAAATGATCAAAATGGTCTTCTTGGTGTTTATTTATGCCATGCATACAGGGAGATCTCCTGGTGCAAGTGGCATTTTTTTGTGTCATTGCCAGGATGAACTGTCAACCCTAACCACTCCCCACCATCGCTTGAATGTTTGGCAAGGAAATTCCTGTGGAACAAAGTCTAATTTTTGTTTAATAGTTGGTGTCAAAAGAGAAAGGCACGATTCTAAGAAAAGCTTGAGAATGCTTAGGTTGGGACCTTATCTAGAAGCTAAATAAATGCAAAGCAGTTCCTTTACGCTCTTCCATAATGTAATCTCATTTGGGCACACACAATTATGGGACGAGGAGAAAGAGAGGGGAGAGAAAAAGAAGAAGGAAAAAAGCAAGCCAAAGAAAAGAATAATTAATTTCTGCTTCCTCATGCAAATCCTTTTGACCAATCACTTAAGGATCAGGAACGATTCAAGACTGAATGAACTGAAGGCCATAGAAAAGAGAGAGAGAGAGAGAGTCAGAAAAAAAAGAAGAATGGGAGAATAGGAGAGAGGTGGTGTTGGAGAGAGGGAAGTGAATGAATTTACTTTTACTAAGAAGGAGAATTAACAAAGCATCCATTTTCCATGGTTATAGTGTCTGGCTAGACAGGTCTTGCTGACAAGTCCTCAAAAAAACATGTGTTGAGCCAACTGAAAAGGGGCTCCACTCTTGACTGATGGACAATTGAAGTGACAAATTGTTTCATTGTCCCGGGGAACAGTGAAGAGCCGCTTGCAGAAGATAATTATGGAGACCAGGGAAGCAGAAGGTTGGAGGTCAAAAAACATGTCTGACCCTGTTTTTCTGAAAGGCCTGAATGGAACCAGCCCTTGGAGCCCATAATGTGGCAGGGCTGCATTTTCCCATTCTAATGATTAAGAGCTAAAGAATATGGAGCTCTCAGCCCACCTCAGTTCTTGCTCTGACTTGGCTTCGACGCTCCTAGAAAGTGCATGTGCTTGTGACCATTTTATCCTGCAAACTTGCTTTCCTGGAAATGTCATCTTCCGCCCCATTGCAATATTAAAAGCCTGATTTTTCAGGATCAGATTGATGAAATCTTTGGTCAGGCTGTGAGGGAGAAAGTTCATAATGTTTTTTTTTCTTTTTATAGTACATTTTTATTGTATTTTCCACCATTACAACTCAAATCATAATCTCATTTTTAACAGCATTTTGACATCTACAAATATTATTATCTTATAAGTCTTAATACACATCTATCAATTAAATATTATATATACATCTATTAAATATACATCTATCAATAATTATTGTCCTCATCAATAATTAGTTCTATCTTATATTTTTATATATTTTACATATTAACAAATCATTTTCTTAAGGTCTCTTACAGTTGGTCTTCATGTCTTATTTCTAATATCAGTTTGCTATCCATTCATACCATTTGTGCCAAATTGAATAATATTCGGATAATAATACTTTCTCTTTCATTTTAAACGTGAGCATGTTCATTTCAGCACATTCCATTATGTTTTGTTGGACTAATTCCTCACTGGGGGGTGTTGGGAGTTTTCCACATTTGTGCGAAAGCTATCCTGGCTGCTGTTAAGATATGTAAAGTTATGTATTTTATTTTTTATTTTTGGATATTGATCTTTAATAATTCCTAGTAGGAAAAGTTCTGATTTAGGTTCAGTTTGGTAGCCTGTAATTTCCTGTAGCCAATTTGAAAGTTCATAATGTTTTAGTTGAATCCACAAAGGTCCATTCTGGGAGGGATGCTGGCTTTTCAATTTGTCCTCAGAAGAAAGAAAGAAAGAAAGAAAGAAAGAAAGAAAGAAAGAAAGAAAGAAAGAAAGAAAGAAAGAAAGAAAGAAAGAAAGAAAGAAAGAAAGAAAGAAAGAAAGAAAGAAAGAAAGAAAGGACCCAAAGACATCCTCCTCACCAGAAGCACACACTCAGATAAGCGAGGATTAACACCAGATAAACAATCAAGTAGAAGACAATACCCTAATCAAGGACCCACCAAGGAGAAAATCACAACTCCACTAACAATGGTAGGGCTAGCTACTGCATGTAAACAAGGAGCAAATCCCCACCCCCACCCCCACCCCCAAAGTGCAAAGAAGAGCAATTAAGATGATTAAAAGCCTGGAGGCTAAAACATAGGATGACCTGTTGCTGGAATTGGGCCTGGCTAGTCTAGTGAAGAGAAGGACCAGGGGAGACAGGATAGCAGGCTTCCAATATCTGAGAGGCTGCCACAGAGAGGAGGGGGTCAAGCTGTTTTCCAAGGCACCTGAAAGCCAGACAAGGAATGATGGATGGAAACTGATCAAGGAAGAGAGATTCAACCTGGAAATAAAGAGAAATTTCCTGGCAATGAGAACATCAGCCAATGGAACAGAAGTTGCCTTCAAAAGTTGTGGGAGCTTCATCACTGGAGGTTTTTAAGAAAAGACTGGACAGCCACCTATCTGAAATGGTATAGGGTCTCTTGCTTGAGCAAGAGTTGGACTAGAAGACCTCCAAGGCCCCTTCCAACTCTATTCTGATTGATAATGGCATTGACAGTGTTACCACGTCAGGAAATGTCTGCAAAAAAACAACCAAGCTCAGAGAGCACCAAAGATGCTCTCTCTCTCTCTCTCTCCCTCCCTCCCTCTCTTTCTCTCTCTCTGTCTCTCTCTCTCTGACAGATATAATCATAAATATTTAATAAATAATAATATGTGCATGCATACCGTACATATATACATATACATACATTCCTTTTTCATCCCTATCAGTGTATGTATCCTCCTTAATCGCAAATCCTTGGGGTTATGAAGGTTCTAAGCAGCATCTTAATTGTTCCTAATGTTGCATCTGGGATCTGTTAGAGCCACTCTCCCAGTTTAGCAACCACAGTCCCAAGTTCTCTGAACAAAACTGGATCACTTTGGCCTACAAACACACACATACACACAGAGAGACAAATAACTCAAGATGAGAAACCTTTGTCCTCTTATTTTCCCCACAACAGCAGCCTTCTGAGGTGGGTTGGGCCAAGAGAGAGAGACTGTCCCAAAAGCATCTAGCTGGGTTTCATCATGTCTTAAAGTAGTACTAGAACTCACCATCTCCTGGTATCTTCTAGTCTGGTGCCTTAACCGCTAGGCCACGCTAACTTATATTTTCAATAGAAAATCATATCAGGACAATGGTTGGAGCATGCATATTTCACTGAGCAAGTCAGTCTACCCATAGATGGTTTGCAACTCTCTTGATTCATCCTAAATATGAACACTGGATGGCCAACTAGTGAGATGGATTCTTCATTGTCTCTTATTCATAGCAATTTTAAAAAAATGAATGCAAAAGATCGCAATCACAACGTGTGGTTTTGTTTGTTTTTGTATGACAGAGATTTTAAATAATATCACTAGGCCGCTGAAAAATCTAAATGTCCAGGGAGATTCTACTCATTAAAGATCTAACTTCTCACTTGGTTACGTAAAAATAGGACCAGTGCTGGTTGAGGAGATCTGGGAGTCAAAGTCCACAAGTCTTAAAGTTGCTAAGGTTGGATAACTCTGAGGTAAAAACTTCTGGAAAAAAACTTCAGCTCCCAGAGTTCCTCAGCCAAGTGGCCAAGGTTGGAGACCCCTGATCTAGATTGCTTGCAACCTCTGTGTTTTCCACATTTCATCCTCAGCTGAACAGATGTCTCTTCCGCAAAATCTCCTGCAAATGGAAAGTTCTTCCCATGATCACCTATTGCCTAATGGAGGCAGGACAAACATTTCATTTATCCAGCTGCATTGTAGAGCAATAATTCTCCGTCCTCTAATATGTCCAAATTGTTAGTGTGTACACTTTCTCCAAAACAGTGAATTCCTACCGAAATGTTTGCTATTTCAGCTGTTGGGACAGAGCTATTTTGAATGTTTGTCCTTGAGTTATTTTTAATTCTTAGCTCCTTAGCCCCATTTTCTATCATTTGCTGCTGGAATTGAAGTTTCCTGTAGAACTTTGAGCCAAAATGTATTGGAAGATAGAGAAGTTCTAGTGGCTGCATTAAATCTTCCAGATTCCATGCCAACCCCTTCCATAACGGCCGATGCATTTACTTATTAGACTGAGTAACCCCTAATGTTTCTTCATGCTCCCAGGATACCCTAGCCACTATGGCCTCTGCTGGGAATTATGGGTATTAGAATCTACATCCCTGGAAGGTACTCAAGATGTTGAAGGATGGACTGAGTTTTCACAGATTCCAAATCCACTGCAATAAATCATGAATGTTACAGAACAGATAGCCAATCAATTGTACTGTTGTCTGCACAGAATCAATACTGTATTATTTCTTCATCGAGGGCAGCTGACCCTATGAAGCAACCTATCAGCCTGCGGAGATGGCAGTAGAATCGGACAGTGGGGAAGAATATGGGCCAGTCTGGGAGTCTGGGCAGGACTCAGATGAGGGTCCTGCGTCCGATACAGAGATACAGAGATGGGGCCAGGGCCATCTGAGAATTATGTGCTGACTCTGAAACCTCCAGAATCTGACAGCAGTAAGGCAGAGGAACAAGGGGAGCCTGTTCCCAGTGCGTGCGTGCACAGAGCTGCCAGAAGGCAAGAGCATTTAAGGCAAAAGGGGTGACTCGGGAGTAAGGCTTGGAGGTGATTGCCTCTCCCATAAGGTATAAAGGAAGTGCAAAGGGACAGGAACCTTTGCAGGAAGCAACGTTGTTCACTCTGGTCGGTTTGGAACCTGAAAGCTCCATTGCACATTTGTGGTTTTGAAAGACTAATTGGTACTTTAGTTGTTGGCAGCACTTCAAGTAAGATAAAGGTGCGTTCTTATCAGACTTCTCCCAAAGAACTTTGGCAGACTATTTATAACTGGTTGAGACTCATTATAGTCTGTGAATGACAATAATTCACAGCCGTTGAACTAAAATAAAAGGGTTTTGGATTTAACATGTGTTTGTTGGTGTTTCAGGAAAGCTTGGTCAGAACACATATGTTTGGCATGAAGCAAAATGAAGTATTTTTATTACCTCCATTCCTGTGATGGTAGAGCCTCAAGAAGGCACTGGAAATGTTCATGGGTTACTTTTATCAACAACAATCAGATGCTGTATCTAAATCCATCTTCCATACAGTCTCTCCAGAACAACAGAAGTTGAGGACAAAAGCAAGGACACCTATTTTTAACTGGCCTTGTTTGTCAACTTCCTAGACCAGTGGTAGTTGACCTTTTTGGCACCAAGTGCTGAAACAGGAGCGCGCGTGTGCCAGAAACTGGAAGAGCAGATCCCGGCACGCACATGCATTCAGGCCACATGGTCTTCCGGCTTCTAATGTGCATGCGCATGTGAAGATCAGCTGGCCAGCCAGTTTCTAATGTGCATGCATGCATCGGCTGGCTGCAGTGGTGGGATTCAAATATTTTTACTACCGGTTCTGTGGGCGTGGCTTAGTGGGTGTGGCTTGGCCTGGTGGGTGTGGCTTGGTGGGTGTGGCAGAGGAAGAATACTGAAAAAACTCCATTCCCTCCCCACTCCAGGGGGAAGGTTACTGCAAAATCCCATTCTCTCCCCACCCCACTAACCTGCTTTCCAGCTCTGTTCTCCTGTGCAGGGCAACAAAAGAAGACCCAGCTGATCAGCTGGGACTTGAGAGGCAGAGAAGAGATTGGGGTGGGGTCAGTCAGAGGTGGTATTCCAAACGACTCAAAATTTCCGCTACTGGTTCTCCAGAACTGGTCAGAACCTGCTGAATACCACTTCTGGCTGGCTAGTCTTCGCACGCACATGGGTGTTAGAAACCAGAAGATCAGGTGGCCAGCCAGCTGGTCTTCATGTGTGCATGCATGCTAGAAACCGGAAGACCATGTGGCCAGCACGCATGTATGTGCCTGAAGCCATTCTGCTAGTTCTGGCGCTCCCGCACACAGGAAGACCAGCTGGCCAGTGTGCATGCATGCACTGGAACCCGGAACAGCAACAGGCAATGGCTGGTGTGCCCAGAGAAATGGTTCTGCATGCCACTTCTGGCACACATGCCATAGGTTCGCCATTACGGTCCTAGATCATCTGGCCAATTATTGTTATTGCGGTAGTTTAGTTTACTTTATTATTATTGCACCTCGTACACTGAAATCAAACACCGTCTTCAGTGCACATCATGACCATGAAAATAAACACAAACACACATCCTTCACCCTCCACACATTGAATTGAAAACCCTTGATATTGCATTAATATTGCATTATACAGTGGAATTCAATAGAGTGACTGCCCTGGGATAGAAGTTGTTTTTCATCCTATTTGTCCTTGTTTGTATTATCCTGTACCGTCTGCCAGGGGGTAAAAGTTCAAAAAAAGGGTGCCCAGGATGAGATGGATCTTTGAGAATGATAAGAACTGTAAAAGTTCTTATAACAGTTGATTCTTGCTCAAAAAGGATGAGGTGAACTTGCAATTACAGCCTGATAATGATTGATAATAATATGATATTATGCAAATAGTAGTCTTATAAATTATGAACTGTAATATAAAATTAGGATGGAATGGCTGTTGATGTTGTGCACAAGAGATATATACCAACCGACACACTGTATAATGGAAAGAAGAAATTATTTAATGTTGTATGTTTTGCGTTTGTTTATGTTTGTTGTTAAAAATAAAAAAAAATACAGGAAAAGAACCGTAGAAGTTCTTATCCATGAAATTTGTATGACTCCTAGAAGAATTACCATTAACATTATTAATAATAGCAAAACCTGGAAGAAGATGACCAGTTTCATGGGCCCTTGAGTCAAGAAAGCCGTTTCATTTAGGCCAGGATGACGAGGTTGAACCAGCTCATTTTGCAACTTTTTGCGCCATATTTGCCCTGAGAGGATTAAAATCCCAAAGATGGTTTCTCCTGACCTCTCCATTTTTGTCCCCGTGACTTGGGCACTGTGTGAAACACCAAATTCTCTGGGGAGGGCCTCCCTATAGATTTTATACTCACCCGTCGTTCTCCAACTTTAGAGTTACTCCGAGCACAATAAACAAACAGCTCGGAAAGGCCCCCTTTCTGAGGGGGCTTAGGTTGCTATTTTTTTAACCCCATCTCATTAAGATGGATGAGGCTTTTTTGCCGATTAGTAATTTGGCAAGTCCTTCTTTGTATAACTCCCCTGTGCTTCCCTCTAATGACACTGTGCTCCAGTGATTTCCAAAAGAACTTTGCAGCATGGCCCCACGAAAACACAGCCATTCACTTCAGGGGCACTCAAATGGAAATCTCATGTCCCCGAGACAAATTTTTTACCCAAGATAAGGAACAGCAGGGAATCGAGGATGGGCGAGGAAAGGAGAGAGGAGAAAAACAATGGCCATCTTAAAATCTACTTTGGGAATTCAAATCTCTTCTACCCCACCCAGCTAAAATCAGGCAGACTTCATCTATTTCGAACCTGTGAAGATGGAAGTTCTTTGGTGTTGCATTTGGAAGTCTGCTGCTGTTATAAAGACAGCTGCTTAGATTTATGGCTGGCCATTAGAAGATGTTTACAGTACAAACGTTTGGCATTGCACGAGTATTTGGGAAATGTTAACGGAATAGATTAGCTTTCTCACAATTCCCCCAAGGTATTTCTAGCTCCCATTATTATTCATTTGTTCTCAGTGGAATTGCCCGATAAGAAGTCAAGTTGGAGCTTCAGGTACAACAAACCTGGAAAGTTGGGCATGATCTGTCTCCAGTGTCATTACTGGGATGGAGACAATGGGTCATTTTTTAAAGTCATGGTTTGTTTCCAGATTGGGCCCTGACCCTTGACTAGTTGGGGCTGTCACTTTCTTTGCCTGCTTAGCCTAGACCTAAAGTTTACAATGAGATATAATAATAAAGAAAAGGATAAGGAGGAGGAAGAGAAAGAGAAAGAGGAAGAAGAGGAGGAGGAGGAAGAAGAGGAAGAGGAAGAAGAAGAAAAGAAGAAGAGGAGGAGGAAGAGGAGGAGGAAGAGAAAGAAGAAGAGGAGGAGGAGGAGGAGGAGGAGGAAGAAGAAGAAGAAGAAGAAGAAGAAGAAGAAGAAGAAGAAGAAGAAGAAGAAGAAGAAGAAGAAGAAGAAGAAGAAGAAGAAGAAGAAGAAGAAGAAGAAGAAGAAGAAGAAGAAGAAGAAGGTGATGATGATGATCTACCGGTAGTGTAGGAGTGTCCAATCTTAGAAACTTTAAGACCTGTGGACTTCAACTCCCAGAATTCCTCAGCCAGCATAGCTGCAAATTGAAGTCCACAAATCTTAAAGTTTTTAAGATTGGACACCCTGATCTTGTATGGTCAGTAAGATGTGGGACCATGAGCAGGGAAATCCAATTTTCAGTCTAGACTCAGCCAGAGAAAGCCTTAGGTGACTTTGGACCAGTTTCTCTCTGTGTGTATCTCTCTTATTTAATAACATCACAAAATAATAGTGGAAGAAAACAAGCAGAAGCACTACCTAGAGCAGTGGTCACCAACCTGTGGGCTGGGGACCACTGGTTGTCCAAGAGAAAATCTTGGTGGTCCATGGAGAAATGTCACCCCTAAAGCAATTAATCCAGGCTGTGTGGGAACACAAGGCTGCGCCACCCACATGGCCCACAGGAACACAAAGCTTGCAGTTGCTTGCATTGTGAATAACATGAGGTAGTGAAGGGAGGGGGGGAAAGGGCAGAGGGGGGAATTTGCCCCACACGCCCCACGCCCCTTGCCTGGCCACCGGGCTGCTTCTTTCCGCTTCTTTCTTCTGCTTTTGGCTGCACGCAAGGAAAGTAGCAAAAGTCTTTCTTTCTCTCCCCCAAACTCCACCAGAAATGAGTCTTTGGGACCCTGCAAGGCATCCTGCTCCAAGAAGCTGCACTGGCAAAGACTCATTCTGGCAAAGTTTGGGGGAGAGAAAGAAAGACTTCTGCTGCTTCTGCTGCTTTCCTTGCATGAAGCCCAAAGTCTCTCCCTCTCTTTCTCTCTCTTTCTCTCCCACTGAGAACGGAACTGGAGATGGTATCCTGAGATCTCAAATAAAGAATGATTGATTGGTAGGAAAACAGGGTGGGGGAATTTTCCTGCAGACTTTTGCTGGGATTTTCCCAGGGTCTCTGGTCCACGGGATTTAAAATTATGAGTTTGGTAGTCCCTGAGGTCCAAAAGGTTGGTGACCCCTTGCTGTATTGTTGCTGACCTAGAATGAAAGGCAAGATAGAAATCAATCAAACAGATTACCAGTACATTACTTAAATTACTTTCAATTCATTTTTGGACAGATGATAAAGTTGCTAAAATAATTAAAAGCAGAAAAATAAGAATCCTTCTCAGACTTCTTTTCTCTAAGTCTAAGCTAAACATGGCCAGCTCTGCCAACCACTCTCCATAATATTCCATCAATCCCCTGATCGTCTTGGTTACTCTTCTCTGAATTTGTTCACTGGAGGCTTTTAAGAAGAGATTGGACAGCCATTTGCTGAAGCCTGAAAATTAATTCAGGAATGCAAATTAAAATATTAAAACAGCCTTTGCTTTACTACGTCTAGTAAAGGAATCCTCCCCACCCCACAAGTTTCAGTCATGAGTTTTCCTGTCAAATGTTATGGGAGAGTTTTACAAGTAGGAAAAGAGTAGGCAGAGCTGGGGGAGTGGAATTAAGTGAGTCATCAGTTTAGAATCTTTACGTTACCACAAATGTTCCAAGTCCAACCCGACTTTGAATTCCATTGACTCTTATCTGGCACCAATTTATGCTGAACTTTAGTTGACTAGATTCTTGGGTATAGGCATCAGCAATAAAACTTTTGTACAGCAACTTAACATATGGTCCTGATCCTTTGTGCCTGACAGGTCCTCAATTTATAACCACATTTAGGATCAGAACTTCCATTCCTAAGCAAGGTGGTTGTTTAAGAGTTGTGCCGCAACTTTACAACAATTTCTGGGCACCATTCACATGCAGCTGTTAAGTTTTTAATTGACTTGGTTAGGTTGTCTGAATAAAGCTGGTGGTTTTATTTATTTATTTGTGGCCAAGCTACCTCTTGAGCATCTATGGTTGAAGGTAGCCTTGAACTTAGTTTTCTCTGGTCATAGTGGAACACCTAAATCACTAACCTATCTTGACTTGCAATATAGCTGTTCCTATTGGGGTCTATGACAATTTGCAGGGCCATCTTGCTACAGGACAACAGATCAAGAGTTACACTAATATCAAATAAATTATGGAGAAGAATTGTTAAAGAAAGGATACAAAAGGAAGGACAGAATGAAACGTGAATGGCAAAAATTAAAACATTTTTTATTTATTTTAAATCATTAAATAGAATTGTTACATTGTGCCACAGTGAATTGTTCTGTGACAAATTAGCCATGATGAGTTGTCCTACAGCAAGTTGGCCGTGGCAAGGTGGCCATGGTGATGGATAGATAGATAGATAGATAGATAGATAGATAGATAGATAGATAGATAGATAGATAGATAGATAGACCACTTTGTAGTGCTTTACAGCCCTCTCTAAGTGGTTTACAGTGTCAGTGTATTGCTCCCAACAATCTGGGTCCTCATTTTACCCACCTGGGAAGGATGGAAGGCCGAGTCAACCTTCAATAAAAAACGGTTGCTGGAATTGGGTATATCTAGTTTATTGAAAAGAAGAACTCAGGGTGACATGATAGCAGAGTTCCAATATCTCAGGGATTGCCACAAAAAAGAGGGGGGATGTCAAGCTATTCTCCAAAGCACCTGAAGGCAGGAGAAGAAGCAACGGGTGGAAACTCCTCAAGGAGAGAAGCAACTTAGAACTAAGGAGGAATTTCCTGACAGTCAGAACAATTAATCAATGGAACAATTTGCCTCCAGAAGTTGTGAATGCTCCAACACTGGAAGTTTTTAAAGAAGAGATTGGATAACCATTTGTCTGTAGGATTTCCTGCCTAGGCAAGGGGTTGGACTTGAAGACCTTCAAGGTCCCTTCCAACTCTCTTATTCTATTTGTGATAGTTGGCCGCAGCAAATTGCCTTGTGGCAAGTTGTCCCATTCCCTCCTATTGCAACATAGATGATCACTGATCAACTAAACCTACTTTCTGCAAACAGATGTCCTCCCAAACCTCAGTTTGGTTGGCAAGGATGAGACATGAAGGCAGAAAATCTGTAGGACATCAGGCTGAGGAGCCTGTGTAATAATGTTACTGAGAAAGTCATCATATATTGTGCTGGGGAATTTGTAGCTACATTGTGGACCAGAGGTCCTCAAACTTGGCAACTTTAAGACTTGTGGACTTCAACTCCCAGAATTCTCCAACCAGTACTGGCTGGAGAATTCTGAGAGTTGAGTCCACATGTCTTAAAGTTGCCAAGTTTGGAGATCTCTGTTGCGGACAATCGAAAACACTGTCTCTCGGTTTCTTGAACTTTTTTGTATGTGCTGTTATTTCATGTTTCAAGAGCTGAAAGAGACTGGCACAGGAAACAAGATTAGGAGTCTTAACCTTGTACTAGGACTAATCCGTAATAAAGAGAAGAATGCCAAACTTTGAATTCTTTGAAAATGAAAGAATTCCTCCATCTGTAAATTCATTCTTACTACCTTGTCCTATCTCTCATTAATGGATCCCCAAAGTGTATTTTGGATTTAAGTTGGAGAGTGACCAAAATTTTTATATCCCAAGTAATGCACAAGAATGATTCCATGGAATCTCACTCCTTTAGTATAGTATTATCCTTAATACTGTGCATAAAAGGTTCACATCTTGTAAAGAATTATATAACACCCAGGTCCATTCCAAAGTTAAATAGAAAGAAACAACTCACAAACTCTTGGGTTGAATTGAGAGGAGGAGGAGGAGGAAAAGAGGAGGAGGAGGAGCAGGAGGAAGAAGAAGAAGCAGAAGAGGAGGAGGAGGAGGAGAAGAAGAAGAAATAGAAATCAACTGAAGTATACATTCTTTGATGACTCTCCTTTTAAATTCAAGTGAAATAATGAAATCAATAGGTATACTGATAGTAGATAGAAAAGTTGAATTATTAGGACTGGAATTACTTTGCTGAGTTTTTGAACAGCTGCATTTCATTCTCTATAAAGATCAGAATGAATGGTTACTTCTGGCAGAAGGAGAAGCCTTATAAAATAAATATTATCAGTTACTTGGCACACGTTAAAGGCAAAGTATAAGAAAGATGTTTATTTTAATCATCCAGGTGGGTGGGTGACATGGAAAGCTTTCACAATTTTATCCTTGAATGCTTTATCTTCCAGGCAAAGAAAATGCAACACAGGGAGGAACATTCTTCTTCTTCTTCTTTTAAAAAAAATCCTTTCTTCATTTTTCCTACTATTTTTCTTTACATTTGAAGAGAGTTGGCTTTTGAAGTATCTCCTCAAGGAAAATTTAAGAGTATATTCATTATGTATATATTTTTAACAATGTATAGAGCTACTTATTTTGCAAAACAGCTACTGGGTGGTAAATAGAGTATTAAAAACAAATGGATAACAGAGCATAACTTTGTAAAATACAGAACCCCAAACTATTGTTGCAACATATTCTTGAGGCTTTAAAAGTAGGCCATATTCACAATCTAGAAATTGCTTGACAGCGAGAACAAAGAATAAGTGGAACAACTTGTGGGTGCTTCAACACTAAAGATTTTTAAGAAGAGACTGGACAGCCATTTATCTGAAATGATATAGGGTTTCCTGTTTGAGCAGGGGCCTGGATTAGAAAACTTCCAAGGTCCATTCCAGCTCTCTGTTAAGCTGGCTAGGGAATTCTGGGAGTCGAAGTCCACAAGTCTCAAAGTTGCCATGTTTGATGACTCCTGATTAGAGCAGCGGTCACCAACCGGTGAGCCGCAACACACTGGTGGTCCGTGAGAAAATTTTGGTGGGCCGCAGAGAAATCTCACCCCCAGTGCACCCCCACAAAGCAATTAATCCAGGCTGCACAGAAACACAAGGCTACGCCACCCACATGGCCTGCGGAAACCCTTCCCACCCACTCACTCCTTACCCGGTAAACTTGCCTGCTAAAATGTCTGCTATCGGTTCTCCAGAACTGGTCAGAACCTGCTGAATACCACCTCTGAAGCCAGCTTTTAGAAATGCAGATTTGCTAATCCATTCAGAAAGACTGGGTCAAGACAGAAGCTTAGATAAGCAACAAACAAAAAGTTGACAAAATTAGCTCAGACAAGCACCTAGGATTTGCATTTCTCCTTTCGCCTATAGAGTCAGCTATGACCCCTACATGACCCCATAGGCATCTGACAACAGCCAATAGAATATTAACACGCTCTTGTACAGGAACAGAAAGCTCAAATACAAAGCCCAAAGAAGATATAAACCCCACCCTCCACTCTCAACAGATCAAGATAAGCAGACTCTGGAAAGGCTGAAGGCAGATCCGATGCGCAGCACTTTAAATTCCCTAGTGTGTTGTTGTTTGCTGGAATATCCATGGGAACCAAATGAAGTTTTGATTTGGACATTTAATTCAATGGCAATTCAGTCAATTCTCTGAATTCGCTGGAAAGCAAAAATTAAATGCCTTCAACTCTGAGTGATTCAGAGTTCCTGGGTAAGGAGCAGAAATTGTTCTCTACCTTTCCCCCCAAAATCAGTTCTGGAATCCCAACTGACTCAATCAACTTAATGATTTGGTCTGAGTGTGTGGATCGAATTGGAATGACTGTCTGAACCTATGAATCTGTCTCATTAAAATGAATTGATTTTTTTCCCCCAATGCGGGGTGCTGGTGGTGGTGAAAATGCATCAGGGCTGTTTTTCAAACATTTAATAGGAAATAGTCTGCTTATCAGATGTAGAATCTGGGTTACAAGGATGCGTGGCTCTCTTGAACAGGGCGCAAATCACTCAGGAATGCTTTCAGTGGTACTGTGGAATGCATTATTAAAGCAGCCCTCCCGGCTTCCTTTTTCTAAAGAAAAGAAAAATTAAGTGATTTTTTTTGCTTTGCAAAGACAGATGTTTCTTTGCCTTTCCTCTGACCATCCTTGCTAGAGGAAGGGACATTGTATGGGACAGCAATAGCGGGCAAGGTTATGCAATAGCAATAGCACTTAAACTTATATAGCGCTTCGTAGTGCTTGACAGTCCTCTCTAAGCAGTTTCCAAAATCAGCAGATTGCCCCCAACAATCTGGGTCCTCGTTTTACCCATCTCGGAAGGATGGAAGGCTGAGTCAGTGTTGAGCCAGTCAGGATCAAACTACTAGCAGTGGGCGGAAGGAAGGAAGGAAGGAAGGAAGGAAGGAAGGAAGGAAGGAAGGAAGGAAGGAAGGAAGGAAGGAAGGAAGGACAATAGCAATAGTACTTGGATTTATTATATACCACTTCACAGTGCTTTCCAGCCCTCTCTAAGCGGTTTACAGAGTCAGCCTCTTGCCCCCAACAATCTGGGTTCTCATTTTACCCATCTAGGAAGGATGGGAGGCTGAGTCAACCTTGAGCCGGTCAGGATTGAACTTCCTGGCTGTGGGCAGAGTTAGCCAGCAATACAGCACTTTAACCACTGCATCAACACAGCTTGATTGTTGTCCTTCCTTCCTTCCTTCCTTCCTTCCTTCCTTCCTTCCTTCCTTCCTTCCTTCCTTCCTTCCTTCCTTCCTTCCTTCCTTCCTTCCTTAGCAATAGCACTTAGACTTATATACCGCTTCACAGTGCTTTTACAGCCCTCTCTAAGTGGTTTACAGAGTCAGCCTCTTGCCCCCAACAATCTGGGTCCTCATTTTATCCACCTCGGAAGGACGGAAGGCTGAGTCAACCTTGAGCCTGGTGAGATACGAACTGCAAAATTGCAGGCAGACGGCAGTTAGCAGAAGGAGCCTGCAGTACCGCACTCTCACCACTACGCCACCATAGCTTATATGGCTCACCGTGGCGCAATGGACCTATTCAGGGTAGCACGAAGGATTTTCCATCTCTTGACCCAAGTCGGCATGGAGACCATTCCTTCCTTCCATTTGTGTTCTGGGGAGGTTTAGGGTTATGGTTGGATCCATGCTCTAAATCAGGGGTCGCCAACCTTTTGGACCTCAGGGACCACCAAACTCGTAATTTTAAATCCCAGGGACCATTTACTGTTTCTGTGGGCATGGCCTAATTTGTGGGTGTGGCTTGGTGGTCATGTGACTGGCTGGGCATGGCTTGTATGTAAATATTATAAATATTTATATAAATATTGAATTTTTTTATAAAAAAAGAGCAACTTTTACCCAAAATCAGGCCAAGCAGGCAGGCAGATTGAGTTGCTCACAGAATCACAGATTCATTCAGAAATCTATCTATCTGCCATTGGCTAACTCAATCTGCCACATAACATTTGCTTGCAAGCAAACTCATAAAATTAACTCACAACACACCATGCATGTAAATATTGAATTTTTTTAAAAAACAGCAACTTTTACCCAAAATCAGGCAAAGTAGACATGCAGATTGAGTTGCTCACAGAATCATTCAGTGATCTATCTGTCTGCCATCGGCTAGCTCAGTCTTTCAAATTTGCTTGCCGTGAGTCTGCACTGAATAGTAAAACCTTCAGTCCTAAGGGAGGTTCGGCTATGCTTAAAAGCAGAGCCGAAGATCTAAAGATTAGCTAGAAAGCAAGAAATCCAACCATTTCCCACCTCCGATTAGCCCTTCCCCTATCTATTCTCTGCCTCCTGATTCCCAGCTGATTGTCTTCTTTGGTTGCCCTGCACAGGAGAACGGAGCTGGAAAGCAGGTTAGTAGGGTGGCCAAGCCACGCCCACAGAACCAGTAGTAAAAATTTTTGAATCCCACCACTGGCTGGCCTTCTTAGTTTGTGCTTGGGGGCAGGGAAACTGGGGCTGGTTTGTGAATAGGCTGGTCCAATCTTGCTTAATGGGCACAAAATATCTGCTGGGGACTATTAAGAAAGTCTGCTTTCTGCCTTTAAAAAAACATGTTGTTGTGGTTTTCCTGCAGCAGGTGTGGACAGCTGAAGTCTCGGAGAGCAAGGACTCGGATGAGGGGCCTGCATGTCCATCAGGGACCATCAGGGACCATCAGGGAGTGGAATGCTGCCTTTGGAGATTGTGAAGACTGGCAGCAGTGAGGAAGAGGGCCCCGAGGAGCCTGTGCCCAGTGTATGTACACAGGGCTGCTTGAAGGAAAGAGCAGCTGCAGCAGCACAGGCGACTCAGGAGTAAGGCTGCAAGGTAATGGCCCCTCCCTGAGGAGATAAAAGCCAGCTGAGAAACCAGAGTTCTTTGCAGGAAGCAAAGAAGGTTTTGCACTCAAGCAAAAGACGTTTGGAATATCTTGGTTGGTGTTTGGAGACTCCTTGTGTTTGAAATATTTCTTAGTAACTTTATCTAGTGTTCTTGGCAGCCTTGCACAACCTTGGCAAGTCTCGTTCTTATCAGAGACAATTAGTTGGAAACAGCCTTTTTACCGGGAAGGAACGGAATTCGTAAAGAATCATTAAAAGATTTTGCTGTTAGCTCCGTTTCGTGTTTGTTTCCTTGGAACAAGGTTTGGGTCAGAGCACATGTATCACCATTAGGGAAAGAGAATATCCTGCCTTCTTAAGATTTCCCAAAATATTTCATTCTTCTGGAGGGGTGGGTGCTGAATTTCTACACTGCAATAACTCCACCTTTTAAATATCTATATGTGAAGATGGGGACGAATTTCAAAGACATGCTCACCACTGCCATTTTGACTTTTTTTGAGACGTCTCCCGGATCTCTCTGTAATGTCCCACTCTGAACTGGTCGCAGAGTTGCAGATCGAGAGTTTGGCTTAAAAGTACCCTTAGTCCAGATTAATTTCCTGGACATGCAGCAGACGTAAGGAAATTAAACTATTTACTCCCGATTACTCCCGGAGCATAATTAGCTGCAGCTTTCAGTGGCTCCTCTTCAGAAAAAAAAACAAAAAAACAACCCACTAATTTTCTCAACCATACAAATATTTCATCTTAGAGAGCAAGGGAAGAGAACCTCCAGCTGAATTAATGCTTCCTCTTTCGTCAGAAAATGAAACTTGCGCTCTTTCTTTTATAGAAAACTGAAAGTTAAGACTGCAGATAAACGCTAAGTAGAAATTCACACACAAACACACACACACCCCAAAAGGCTAGAGAGGCAAAGTAATACTGCCATCCCTGTACTGAAGATTAAAACCTTCTGTAGATGGGCTGTACTATATTTATACAATCAGCTCAATGGAAGATGGGTACTAGCAAGCCATTCTAATAATATCCTTCCCCTTCTCCAGTTATGTTCATCCCTTGCCCCTAAATCTAATTCATATGCTAGATTGGCAGAGAAACCCCCCCCCCAAAAAAAAACAACAAAAAAACCCAATATTATTTATGGACCTGCCGTAAATCAATCTTAAATCTTTACAGAAGTTGCAATGCTTCTGGTAAATTTCAGGGAGACTTTCAGCAAGTTGCAAAGGTCAGGTCAGCTGGCGCTACGGGTGTGTAAGACTCAAGGCTCATCTGTTTTGAGTTAATGGTGATATTTAGCGTCACTGTTCATGATGGGACTGGAGAGTGGATCTTATTTTGAGGGCAGAAGGCAATTTCTGCTCGTTCTTATGTGGAGCTGGACGCAGGCTGGAGAAAAACCAAAGGTTGATGTACCTTTGCAACAGCAAAGGTCCATTTCCTGGGTTCCACAAGATGACCTTTTTTGACCGAGAGCCCCCCCCCCCTCTCCACGTTTCTCTAATGGGACGGACGGATGTTAATGGGACAGTTAGCTATTTTGGATTCCCTTTCCAATGCCTTGCCAAGGGATGTGATGTTAGTAGCTGATGGAAGACAATGTTCCAAAAAGCCTGGAACTCAACTGCATACCCTGACTGAGTCTCAGGGATGGAATGCACGTTGGCATGCAAGAAGTCACAGGTTCCAACCTTTGTAATTCCAGAGGACTGGAAAATTCCTGCATAAATTCTGGAGAATCACCACTGGCAGCCAGACGGACCCAAACTCCTGCATCGCGCTAAGCCTTGATGGGATTTGTCTTAGCAGTTGGGTACCTACAGTGTGCCAAGCTATGGATTTTTAAACCATATTCTATTGAATAAGCCAGAGTTGGCTGGGTATACGTAATTCGCTAAGCTCCCTTGCCCTTTTCTTCTGTTGGAAAAAAATGAATTCAAATGCTAGCCAAGGAGACACGATTGAAGATCTACCGCTGCTGGTGTAGATTTAACCTCACAAAATAACACAGTAATATTTGCACACACACACACACACACACATGCACAAGATCATTCCCCGCAGCCCCCTTCTGCATTTCTGATGCACAACAGATTTTTATTTTTTATTTTTTGCCACAAATGTAGGAGCAACGGCAGCAGCTTCTCAGCCTTGCCAATTCTTGGATGCACGACAAACTCAAGCCAACTCTCCCAGATGTGTCCTGAACAAGCGTTCCAAGCCAGAAGCAGGACCGGGAAGTTGGTGCTGTGGGGTGGAAGCAGAAGGGAGAGCTCCCAACAGGCTTCCAAACTAGGGAGGGACTAACACTCTGCCTGACACTTCCTGGACTGGCTGAGTGTCAGGACCTCACAGAGGTTTTGGAGAAGATGGGATGGGCAATTGCTGAACGGATTGACCTTTTCCCCAAAGCTAGCCAGCAAACACAAAGCAAAACATCCCCTGAAGCAGGGGTGTCCAACCTTGGCAACTTTAAGGCCTGTGAGTTTCAAACTCCCATGCTGCCTGGGGGAATTATGGGAACGGAAATCCACAGGTTTTAAAAGTTGCCAAGGTTGGACACCCCTGCCCTAAAGAATCTGCTTCCTCACAAGAGGTTCAGTCAACCTCAAACTAACTTAGACTCTGGTTAATTTCCCCCCTCCGGATTAATCCAGTTCTAGGGATGTGGTGGCTCAGTGGCTAAGATGCTGAGCTTGTCGATCAGAAAGGTTGGCAGTTTGGAAGTTCGAATCCCTAGCACCACATAACGGGGTGAACTCCCTTTACTTGTCCCAGTTTCTGCCAACCAAGAAGAATTTGAAAGCATGTAAAAAATGCAAGTAGAAAAATAGGGACCCCTTTGGTGGGAAGGGAACAGCGTTCCGATCACCTTGAATTGCACCTGGAAGCAGACCGGTAACCAATGGAGCTCATGCGGCACTGGTGTTACTGGGGCCATTCTAGCCTCCCCCCTCAAAAAAACCTTGCTCAGCTCTGTCCTTTCTGAATACTCTTCAAGGGTAGCCCCATGTAGGGCACAATACAATAGTCTAACCGTGAGATGCCTGAGCGCATTCTGATAGCTTTGACCATCGCTGGCGTGTTGTACTAGACATATAGCAGTCACATAAATTAACAGTATTGTAGAGACCGTATAGAAGGGTGGCTCAGTGGCTAAGATGCTGAGCTTGTCGATCAGAAAGGTCGGCAGTTCGGCAGTTCGAATCCCTAGCGCTGCGTAACGGAGTGAGCTCCTGTTCCTTGTCCCAGCTTCTGCCAATCTAGCAGTTTGAAAGCATGTAAAAAATGTGAGTAGAAAAATAGGGACCCCTTTGGTGGGAAGGGAACAGAGTTCTGTACATTTAGTCCTGCCGGCCACATGACCATGGAGACGTCTTCGGATAGTCTGGCTCTTCGGCTTTGTAACGGAGATGAGCAGCGCCCTCTAGAGCCGGAAAATGACTAGCACGGACTATGCGAGGGGAACTTTTGCCTTTAATCCAGTTCTAAGTGAAAGACAGGAGTTTTATTTCTCTTTCCTATTCACAGCTACAATTAAGAGTAAGATGGTCCTTCATTCCTGGCCAATGCAATAATTGGAATGGAGCACAGTGAGACAATACAGTACCAGAAGTCTCCCATGGGCTGAAAGACTCAACCCTCCCATCACCCATCATCTTTTTTGGGGATGGGACTCCAACTTCACCCCTTCCAGTCTGCATTCCGAAGGCCAAGATTAGTTTGAACTCAAACCTGCACAAAGGTGGGCTTACAGAAAACCCAGCTCCAAGGAATTTTCACAAGGCGAGTCAGTTTATTAGCAGGGAGCTCGACTTAGTAAATTAAACACCTCTTACTAAGCTCCTCATTGGCTTTGTTTGGGGATGGGGGGTGGGGTAGGAGTCGGGCTGGCCCATGATTTGCAAGCAGGATTTATGGCTGAGCGTGTGGGGCGAAGACGAGTTGTTGTCACAGGCCGTTTACTCTGCTGAGCAGTGAAGCAAACAGAGCCCGTCTCCAGCGAAGGCTGCCCTCAGAGCAAACCAAGGAATAACCTGCAGGAAGCTCCCATTTTCCCATCACTGGAGGTTTTTAAGTCTCACTTATCTGAAATGGTAGAGGTTCTCCTGCTTGAGCAGGGGGCTGGATTAGAAGACCTCCAAGGTTCCCTTCCAGCTATTCTGTTCTGTTCTGTTCTACTCTACTCTACTCTACTCTACCCTACCTTATTCCTATTTCTATTATTACTGTTCCTGTTCCTATTCTATTCTATTCTATTCTATTTTCTATTCCATTCTATTCTATTCTATTTTATTCTATTTTCTATGCTATGCTATTCCATTCCATTCCATAATTCTTACATCTATTCTATTCTATTCCATTCCATTTCATTCCATAATTCTTAAATCTACTCTATTCTTTCATTCTCTATTCTATTCTATTCTATTCTATTCTATTCTATTCTATTCTTCATTCCAATATTCTATTCTATTCTATTCTACTCCATTCCATAATTCTTAAATCTATTCTATTCTTTCATTCTCTATTCTATTCTATTTTCCAATATTCTATTCTTCATTCCAATATTCTGTTCTGCCCTGCCCTGCCCTGCCCTGCCCTGCCCTGCCCTGCCCTACCCTATCCTATCATTCTTAATTCTACTCTATTCTTTCATTATCTCCTCTTCTCTCTCCTCTCCTCTTTTCTCTTCTCTTCGCTCCCCTCCCCTCCCCTCTTCCTCTTCCTCTTCCCCTATTCTATTCTATTCCATTCCCCTTCCCCTTTCCTTTCCCTTCCCACGAGGCGCTCCCTGGGCTGACCTCGGCGGCAGCCAGCTGTGGTGGAAAGAGAGCGAGTGAGCGGAGGGGGTGGGGGTGGGTGGGCAGGCCCGATTATTCCCCCCCCCCCATGCGTGCAAATCTCGCTGTGTCGTCGGACGCCCCCCCCCCCTCCTCCCAAAACGCCCCCCCGCGCTCACTCCCGCTGCCCACCGCAGGGGAAAAGCGGAGCGGAGCGGAGCCTCTAACGCAGGTCTGGAAAAGCGCTGGGGTTTTCTTTCCTCCTCCCCCCCCCCCTCCCACCGCTCCATCGCCTCCCCCCCCTCTCCCCAGCGCCGAGGGGAGGGGTCCCACGTCGGAGAGGCGATTGGCTAATTGAGTGACACTTGTAGCCCGGGTGGGGGGAGGGAAGGGAGGGAGGAGGGAGGTCTGAAGAAGAAGAAGAAGAAAAAAAAAGTTTTAGCTGGCCGCGGATTGGCTGACGGCGGTAAAAGAACTCCGCAACTCCGGGGAAGAAAGTGCTACTAGCGCTCTCGGGATCCGCCGGGCAGGCAGGCAGGCAGGGCGGCAGGGCTGGGCTGCTCCGCGACCGGTGAGGCCATTTAGACGCTCCGCACGATTTGGACTCCAGAGGGGCGCGGGGGTCCCCTCGTTTGCTCCCAATTCGCCGGCCCCCCGACCTCTTTTTTGGCGGGGTTGCAGCCCACCTAAAGAAAGCCAGACGGGCGGAGGAGTTTGCAACCTCTCTCCGCTGTTTTTGCAACGTCTCTCCTCCCATCCTCCCAGGCATGGGCACCTTCGCCTTTCCCCCGCGGAGTCCCCGCTGGGATGCCCTAAGGATGCTCCTCTGGGCAGCCTCGGCCGTCTCCTTCCTTCTCCTCCTCCGGCCCGGCTTGGCCGGGGCCAACGAGTACGACTACGTCAGCTTCCAGTCGGACATCAGCTCCTACCAAAGCGGACGCTTCTACACCAAGCCCCCGCAGTGCGTGGCCATCCCGGCCGACCTGCGCCTCTGCCACAGCGTGGGCTACGACAAGATGGTGTTGCCCAACCTCCTGGACCACGAGACCATGGCCGAGGTCAAGCAGCAGGCCAGCAGCTGGGTGCCCTTGCTCAACAAGAACTGTCATTTCGGCACCCAGCTCTTCCTTTGTTCCCTCTTTGCCCCCATCTGCTTGGACCGGCCCATCTACCCCTGCCGCTGGCTCTGCGAGGCCGTGCGCGACTCCTGCGAGCCCGTCATGCAGTTCTTCGGCTTCTACTGGCCCGAGATGCTCAAGTGCGACCAGTTCCCCCAGGACGATGTCTGCATCGCCATGACCGCCCCCAACGCCACGGAGGCCTCCAAGCCCCAAGGTGAGCTTTAGCCCCTAACACCTGGGACTGTAGGGCTGTCACTTGGTCGCTTATATCCTCATGATCTATACTGACTGTTTCCTAGTAGGATTTGATGGCTTATTGTAGCCTATGGCTATTATTAAGTGTTGGACCTGATGATTCTTGGCTCTTGATGAATGTAAGTTTTCTTTTATGTACACTGAGAGCATTTGCACCAAGACAAATTACTTGTGTGTCCAATCACAATTGGCCAATAAAGAATTCTGTTCTATTCTATTCTATTCTATTCTATTCTATTCTATTCTATTCTATTCTATTCTATTCTATTCTATTCTATTCTATTCTACCGTATCCCTATCCCTACTCCTATCCCTATTCCGTTCCATTCCACTCCACTCTACCATACCCTACCTCTATTTCTATTTCTATTTCTATTCTATTTCTATTTCTATTTCTATTCTATTCCATTCCATTCCATTCTATTCTATTCTATTCCACTCCACTCGACTCCACTTTATTTCTACTCTACTTTATTTCTACTCTACTCTATGCTACTCTACCAAACACTACCCCTACCCCTACTCCTATTCCACTCCACTCTACTCCACTCCACCCCATCCCATCCCATCCTATTCTATTCTGTTCTTAGAGTCAACTCTTAAGTCCTGCTGGGAAGCCGGTATGAGATGGTAGCTCCTGGTGGCCAACTTAGAGCGAGACCCAAGAAGGCCTTCTGAACATTTAGGGAGAACCCATAATATGATGATCCAAATGGGTCCCATCTTCCCATTGTAGAATGCTGTATTGCAGGCTAATTCTGCCAATTGCCAGGAGTTTGATCCTGACCAGCTCAAGGTTGACTCAGCCTTCCGTCCTTCGGAGGTGGGTAAAATGAGGACCCAGATTGTTGGGGGCAAGAGGCTGAGTCTGTAAACCGCTTAGAGAGGGCTGTAAAGCACTGTGAAGTGGTGTATAAGTTTAAATGCTATTGCTTGGGAAGGAAGGAAGGAAGGGAGGAAGGAAGGAAGGAAGGAAGGAAGGAAGGAAGGAAGGAAGGAAGGAAGGAAGTTGTGTTGGTGCAGTGGTTAGAGCGTTGTATTGCAGGCTAACTCTGCCCACAGTCAGGAAGTTCGATCCTGACTGACCCAATGTTGACTCAACCATCCCTTCTTCCAAGGTGGGTAAAATGAGGACTCAGATTATTGGGAGCCAGAGGCTGACTCTGTAAACTGCTTAGAGAGGGCTGTAAAAGCACTGTGAAGCAGTATGTAAGTCTAAGTGCAATTGCTGTTTCCATTTAAAGGTCTTTAGTAATGAATAGAACTATATTTCTCAATCTTGGAACTTTAAGACTTCTGGATTTCAATTCCCAGAATTCCCCAGCCAATCTGTCCACATGTCTTAAAAGTTGAGAAACACTGGAATAGAACTTTCTTCCAATTCCCCACTTTCTGATTATTTGGCCTTTAGTTCCCAGAACTGTTAGCAGCGGTTACACCAAGTTGATTCTACATCTCTGAAGCACATCAAAGTTGGAAGGGGGATGGAGAAGACACTTCTGTATTGAGTAACCTAGTAGCCCACCCATTCTAAATTGAGTTTGTGTGTGAGGTTAAGAAGGGAACCAGCTGGAGCTGATGGGTGATTAAGGACAGATTCTGCTTGTTGAGGATTTCAGCATCAGGCCTGGATGCCTGTAAAGGCAAAGGAAATTTCTGCTCAAAGACTCCAGAAGGTTGATGATGTCAATATTAATTGCAATTATGGCAGACATTGCTTAATAGTAGCAGGATTAATTATTTGACTTGGCAGCTTCCTAAGAACTCTGCTGAATGAGGCTCATGCAGTTCGGCTCCCCCAAAGCAGGCGGGAGGGAAAGAGAGAGAAGAGAGTTTCGAAGAAACAATTTTCCCATTTCTGCAGCAGTGTCTGTGCAGCGATGGAGTAATTTTGGACCCTTAGTAGCTCTTGGGGACCTCTGCAAACACTTCTCATCTATGGCTCCATTGCCCTTTTGTGCATTGCAGCTTCTTCTTGTGTTCTCAGAGTGCGAGAGCAAAAAAAACCAACAATGACAAGAAGCAACTGATTGTGTGGCCCTTATTTATTAAGACAAGAGCCCCTTGACAGTTTTGCTCTTTATACCCAACACCTCCAGCCACAGACAAAGGACTTAGTTCTGGCTACTTTGCTAATCAACACCTTGGCTTTAATGCTCAACCTGGGCTAACAAAGCATAATGGCTTTGTTTATAATGCCCGCTGCGCCCAGACAAATCAATCCTATTTTAGCATGATGAGCTGGTTTATACTAGGTGTTGAAATCCATGGCTGGCTTCCCACAGGATGCTGAACCATAAGTGACCCTTGATCCTTTTTGGAGCCTGGATGCTGGCAAACTCAGCATGATCTGGGTGTCTGATTAGAATGTATGTATTACTTCCTCACCCTTCCCAAGTGGTAGAGTAAACTGAGAAATCCTGATTGGCTTAAAGTTGCGCCTCTGTGGCGAAGATTTAAGCTTGAGTCTCTCAGTTCTGATAAGCACTTTTTGCTATTGTTGCAGAAAAGAGAATTTATTTCAAAGATAAGGATAATAAAAGCCTCGGTTGTTGGTTTCCTTCTAACTCTACCGTATTATTAATGGGTTAAAAAAAAAATTCTCTGTTGAGTATTTCAACTCGAGTTCCTGGCTCTATGCTCTTGCTAGTCCAGATGAGGATATTTTTCTGGATGCTACTTTGGCTTCCTCTTAAATTATGGGTCCTGAGCCTTATCCCTGAAGGCAGTCCCTGACACCAACCGCTTTTGCAGCTGGAGGTTTAATTTGGCTTTTGGGGGTGAACAGCTGCTGCTGAGAAACTCCTTCAGTGATTTTGCAGTGCTGCTTGTACAAAAAGTGAGAGTGATGATAAGAGTCCTTTCCCAAACTGGTATCCTTTTTCCCTTTTGTCCTCCAAACTTGATTTGTATAATTTCATGCCCGTTACTCAATGGGCATTATGGAAGCAGCAGTTGCAAGGCATGGGGGAGAATTGATGTGAAGAAACCAGTGCTGGAACTGGGCACCAAGCAGTTTTATGTTTTAAATAAGTCCAAAGGAAGTCCTTTATGTGCGTGCTGCTTGCAACATTTGTCTGATTAAGCGTGCATGGAAGAGGATATTTAACAAGCCACTTTCTTTAATTTCCCTTTCTCAGTACTATCAGGATCATAACAATGCTGAGCTAATGTACCAAAATGTTGGAAAGGTTTTATATGATGTTCTCCATTTAGACATAGTAAAAGATGCCAGATAGAGTTTTTCCTCTGCTGTTTGGAATTTACATTCTGGGCTGCCTTTTCAGCCTTAGTCTTTGATATACAATGAGGGCCTGACATTCACAAACTGGTGGCCCCCTTCCCAGTACAATGTGTTTAGACTCTTAGGATATGAAAGCATCAGATTGGAGAGGGTCCTGGCCACGGAGTTACTTAAATCTTGTGCTGACTATTTTGCTGGCCTTAGCCAACCTGACTTCCTAGACATTCAACCTTGGAGCTATTGTGAAGATAGAATACTGTACTCATACCCTTGTATGGAAGTAACCCAAAATCAGAAACTTTAGCAAAACACCCAGGACTCCAGAACTCAGCATGGCTCTTGAACATGATGGAAGTGGTTTTCCTCCCCATGCATTTGGATATATGCGTGTATGTTTGTCTTAATACCCTCTTACCCTGAAAATAAGACTCTGCTGGAAAATAAGCCCCAGGATGCTCATAATATAAGCTCTATCCCAAAAATAAGCCCCAGTTAAGATTGTTAGCCAGGTGAATGCTTTTAGTACCGTATTTCCCTGAAAAATAAAACCTAATTGGAAAATACGCCCTAATGTATCTTTTGGAGCAAAAATTAATATAAGACCCGGTCTTATTTTCCGGGAAACATGGGTAGTCAAAATACAGTATTAAGCAGAAAAACATGAATCCAAGAGGTCAAACTCAAGAAGGTGGATCTTGGGCAGGCAAATGGTCGCCTACATATACCGTATGTGTAGGATAGCAGGTGAAAGAGATTGCAACTCCAGAATGTCCTATACTTTTCCACTGAGAAGCCAGGGAATGTAGCATTGGAAAAAGCTACCAAAGCCTTCAACTTCATCTCTTGGCTCCTTCCAGGCATCCCTAAAAAAAAAAGCAACCCCAACAGAACCATCATTAAGCAGGACTGGCTTTGCCCATTGCTAGTTGGAAGTGGACTGGGAAGATTGCAAATGATGATCCAATGACCCTCAGGCACTGCAATTGTGGCAAATACAAGTGGTCGAATATTGAATATGTCATTGTGTGAGGATGCTGCAATGATTGTAAATTCAAGGACCGGTTGTGAGTCATTTTTTCCAGGGCTGTTGTAATTTGAACTGTTGCTAAACAAGTGATTGTAAGATGAGGGCAACCTGTATGCTCTCCAATGGTGACCATTGTGTGTGTGTGCATGGGGGGACAGCTTTCCCACCCTGATAATTTCTAAACAGGAAGGACTTCAATTCCCATAATTCCCTATTAGCATAGACTGAGACCATCACCACTACCACCTCCTCCTCCTCCTCCTCCTCCTCCTCCTCCTCTTTCCCTTCCCCTTCCCCTTCTCCTTCTCCTCCTTCTTCTGCCATATCCATCTTTGGACACTGGCGGTCATGTTGGCGATCCTATTTTTATCAACAGCCACACGAAAAAGTGCTGCTGAGTTTTGCCCAAATCGGTCCCTTAGATTTTGAAGCCATGATGTCCTTCTTCTACCTGGACCTCGTTTGCCTTCAATCTTTCCCTGGAGGATTAAGTGAAGGATGCCATATTTTTCCTGGAGTTGCATCACATTTCCGAAATATTCTAACTGTGACTTTTTAACGGTTTTGCTGATTTCCCTTGGCTTTCTCAGGAGGCTTATCACCTCCTCATTTCTGATTTTGTCGACCCAACTTATCTGTAGCAGCCGTTATGTAAATCTGCATTTCAAATGCTTCTAGTTTCTCCAAGTGACTTTCTGTCTGAGACCAACCATCTTTTATTCTTGTTCTCATTTTTGATTGACAAATTCTAATAAGTAAACAAAAACTCTCCACTCGGATGGAGCATCTGACAAGCCTGGCTTTCAATCTTAGGCTTATGTCGTGACTGCAGAAGACTTTTTCCATTTTGAAGAGTGCTGCTCGAGTTTTGTCTATCCTTGTCTTTACTCCAGGGGTCATATCCCAGCTTTCATGTAAATTAGATATCTGATCCTTTCAACGTTTCTAGTGGTATTCCTTCTGAAGTTATCAGTGGTAAATTAATGGGTTGTTCGCTGATGCCATGATCCAGTTGTAGTTTTGATTACTGTTTAACCAAGATGTTTGTACCCAGAAAAACACACTGTTCAACTGAAGATGAAATGATTGTACTAAAATTTTTAAAAATATTATTTAAAAAAAAAAAAAACTCAACAGCTCAAAAACCAGGATCATGGCATCAGCAAACAACCCATTAATTTACCACTGATAACTTCAAAACCACAACATCCTTCCTTACATATTAATTCTGCAATATTTAATATACAGTAGTAATATCCACCTATTAATTATACTAATTGATTATACAACAGTAACATAATAGTATTCAACATGTTAGTCATCATCTTAAATTCTCTCTCTTAACACATCACCTTTATTTTGTTTCCCTGTTTCCAACTTCAATTTTTTATTACTTAACCATTGATAGAATAAACCCCGTACCATATAATATTCAGTTCGTGGAACTGTTGGTTTTTGAGCTGTTAAGCTTCAAGCTGCATTTTTCAGATATTTCTGTGACTCTGTGGAAGCTGAGGACTGAAATCAGGCAATCCTTATTGCAAATTTCCTGGACCTGGATTTTGACTCCTCAATTTTATACGGAATATTTTTTTTTTTAATCAGCGAGGTGGGAAAAGTGGTTGAAGAGAACCTCTTCACAATCGACCTCTTCGGCTTCCCCATTTAGGCATGAAATCTGTGCATCTTTAAAAAGTTAACATTCCTAAACTATCCAAGGTTTCTGAATAAGCTGACATCAGGGTCCAAATGTAAAATAATACTTTGGTACTCAAGTGTTGCCCTCTCCTTGAAAGCACTTTTTTCCTCTCCCTTCCTGACATTCCATAGTAGAAGGCCATATTTAGAAATTACTGCTACTTCCCCCCCCCTAAACTAATCTCTAGGGAGGAAAAAGTTATTTTCATAAGTGCTCCATAGCTGGAAACCAGGAGTTGATTGACGGGGAGTTTTGCTCTGGCTGTTTGTCTCCGCCGTAGAGGCACCAAAATCTCCTTTCAAACAAAACACACACACAAAAACGCACACACCCCTTCCCTCCTCGTATTGGTTTCAGGTATAAGCTGCCAATTTTTACAAGAGACGGAGATATTTTCCCTGATTAAAAATTTGGTGCCAAATTAGAACAGGATACGACGGGTAAGGTGATACTTTGCCAAAGATGGAAAGGAAAGGACCGTCACAGGGCCTCCCTCATCCAGCGTGTTTCGTGGGGAAGAAACACAAATGGTAGTGTTTTTGACCGGGAGGCATAAAAGAAATCAGGGCTTTCTGTTTTTTTCCATGGCTTGGATAACATTTGGAGGGGTCTTTTTTTTTTTTGGAAGGGGTGAGTTATTTATGCATAAATTTATTTTGTTTCGGCATCTAGCAGTCCAGAAACTAAGTTAGATTATGATTCACTCCCTTTTGGGTGGGAGAATCTCTGGGTTTTTTCATGGATGTAGGTTTGAGTGGGAAGTTCTGGACAGCCAGTTATTTATTACTTAGTAGGGTACTCGTACTTCACTACAGAACTATGTGATCGGGCTTAGTTTTGGGGGAGGAAAATAAGAGGAAAAAAATTCTGCCTCTGCCTACCAGCATCTATCGGTACTCATCTGGCTAGCGTCCGGTCAGTGTGTGTGAGAGTTGAGGGCTGTTTGGAAACTGAAACAGTATTTGCTGTGTGAGCAAGGAGACAGCAAGGAGCCTGGGCGTGGCTTAGCTTAACTGCAGTTGGAACAGATTTCTTTTCAGGTGGGGAGGGGGAGTAGAACTCCTTAGCATCAGAGTGTGTTAATAATAATAATAATAATAATAATATAGGAGATACTAATGCTCTGATGGTCATTTAGAAAAATCCTTTCTTAGCGAGCATCTAGAAGCCAAGAGGAACATTCATGCCAAATTTCAAGTTTGTGGGCTTGACAGTTCTGGAGATTTTGTGATGATGCATGAATGGTATTTCTCATCTCTCTCTTTCTCCCTCCCTCCCTCCCTTTCTCTCTCTCTCTGTATATATATATAGAGAGAGAGAGAGAGTGAGAGAGAGAGAGAAAGAGAGAGAGAGAGAGAGAGATTACTAAGAAAACTGATCTATTTTATTTTCATTCTATTTGTTGAGGAGGGGAGGGGATGAGTTATTCCCCAAAGCACCTGAAGGCAGGGCAAGAAGTACTGGGTGGAAATTTATTAGAGAGACACCAAACCTAGAATTAAAGGAAAAAAATTCCTGACAGTGAAATCAGTTCAGTAGAATGGCCTGATTTTCAGAAGTTGTGATGCTCCATCGCTGGAGGATTTTAAAAAGGGACTGGACAGCCACTTGTCTGGAGTAGTATAAGGTCTCCTGAGTAGGAGGTTGGATTAGAAGACCTCCAAGGTTCCTTCCAACTCTGTTTTACTGTTACCGAATCCCATATTTCATGTTACGTGTCACTATTTTAAAAGCAATAAAAGAATACATGTGTGTGCTACCTGCTCTAACATATGCCGGTGAAACATGGGCACAAACCTCACAATCGATACAAAAAGCTAAAAGTGGCACAAACAGCCACATAAATAGAGGTGGGTATTCAGCAGGTTCTGACCAGTTCTGGAGAACCGGTAGCGGACATTTTGGGTTGTTCGGAGAACTGGCAAATCCCACCTCTGACTGGCCCCGCCCCCATCTCTTTTCTGCTTCCCGAGTCCCAGCTGATTGGCTGGGTCTTCTTTGGTTGCCCTGCAAAAGGAGAACGGAGCTGGAAAGCAGGTTAGTGGGGTGGGGAGGGAATGGAGATTTTGCAGTATCCTTCCCCTATCATGCCCACCAAGCCACAGCCACCAAGCCACGCCCATAGAACACCACTCCCACCAAGCCATGCCCACAACTCGCCCACAGAACACCACGCCCACCAAGCCACACCCACAGCTGATTGGCTGGGTCTTCTTTGGATGCCCTGCACAGGAGAAAGGAGCTGGAAAGTAGGTTAGTGGGGTGGAGAGGGAATGGGGATTTTGCAGTATCCTTCACCTACCATGCCCACCAAGCCACAGCCACCAAGCCACGCCCACAGAACACCACTCCCACCTAGCCATGCCCACAACTGGTCAGCTGGGTCTTCTTTGGATGCCCTGCACAGGAGAAAGGAGCTGGAAAGTAGGTTAGTTGGGTGGAGAGGGAATGGGGATTTTGCAGTATCCTTCCCCTGCCACGCCCACCAAGCCATGCCCGAAATCTTTATTGCATAGCAAATAGTTAAATATATATTTAATATTGCTTATTAATGCCATATTTAGGTTTAGATGTAAAATTTAAACAACTTATTGCATCATATGAAGATTTTAGAGATCACAGCTAATGTTGTTATAAACTACTTTTTATTTCTAAAGGTTGAAGTTGTTCACACATTAGAGTGTTAATCTCTAGTCAACATTGTGTAAATAACACCATAGCCTTTCAGATATTTTTAATATTTGATAGAGAGAGAGAGCAATAAAGGTGCAATCAATCAAACAAGCAATGCAAAACTATCCCCTAACAAGAACTATTAGCAAACTGTTTGTGGATGAAGCTTATACTAACATAAGAAAAAGTTCCTCCTTTTAGAAAAATATATTTATCTTAATTATTTAACAGGTAATGCAAATAAAAGTAACCAGAGTGCCCAGAAATTTAAATAAAAGGGAGATAATCAACTGGTGGCCAATGTCCTTGTAAAACAGGGAGACCTCAACTTAACAACCACTCATTTAGTCCAGGGGTGTCAAACTCGATTTCATTGAGGACACAGGGTTATGTTTGACCTTGGAGGACTGGGGTATGGGCGTGGCCAGAGTGGGCATGGCCATGATGAGCATGACACAGGACTCGTGTCAGGGGGCACCTGTGGTGGCCAAGTGCTAAGGCAAGACTTCATTGAGACCCTCCCTCACTCTCATTATAACCTTCCTTCCTTCCTTCCTTCCTTCCTTCCTTCCTTCCTTCCTTCCTTCCTTCCTTCCTTCCTTCCTTCCTTCCTTCCTTCCTTCCCTCTTTAGATTAAATTAACGGAGTTGGAAGGGACCTTGTAGGTCATCTAGTCCAACTCTCCGCCCAAGTGGGAGACCTTACACCATTTCTGACAGATGGCAATCCAGTCTCTTCTTGAAAGCTTCCAGTGATGAAGGTCCCACAACCTCCAAGGGCAACTTCTGTTCCATCGGTTGATTGTTCTTACTGTCAGAAAATGCCTCCTTATTTCCAGGTTGAATCTCTCCTTGATCAGTTTCCATCTATTATTCTTTGTCTGGCTTCAGGTGCCTTGGAGAATATCTTGATCTCCTCTATGGGAACCCCTCAAATATTGGAAGACTGCTATCCTGTCTCCCCTGGACCTTCTCTTCACTAGACTAGCCAGGCCCAGTTTCTGCAACCATTCATTGTATGCTTTAGCCTCCAGTCTCCTAATCATCCTGGTTGTTGTTTTTTTGCACACTTTCTGAAGTCTCAACATCTTTTTTATAATATGGTGACCGAAACTGGATGCAGTACTCTAGGTGTGGTCTCACTAAGGCTTTATAGAGTGATATTAGTACCTCCCTTGATCTGGATTGTATCCCTCTGTTATTGATAATTTGACTTGTCGTCTGATTTGAGCTGCATTATCTAAGAAATGCATAAAATAGAAACTAAAATGAAAATTGATGAGCAAAACAATGGGGCCATCAGCTCATAATAAGCTCCATTCCTTCTTAAGTATTATAAGATGAAAGTTGCTCTCTGTTGTCGAAACGAATCGAGGAAAGAAGCAACCTAAAACTAAGGAGAAATTTCCTCTGGTAAAAACTCAGTGAGCTGAAAACTTAACTATCTCTATGCTCCTTCTTGGGCCTTTGCTCTCTTCGTCTGTGCGGTTGTGTATGCCTGTGGTTGTGTGAGAGAGAGGATGAATGAGTGCTTCCTTTCTCACCCCTGGCCTGTAGGAAGTTTAATCCAATCTGTAGGATTAGCTGTTGCATCTGCCACAAAAAATGTACTAAATGAAAAAGTGATTCCATCTTCGTCAACAGGAAGGACATCTATTTATATTTACTTACAGACTTAAGTGTCTCTGTGTGCTTTTTCTTTCAATTCCCATGAGCCCACATCAGCACAATTTGTGGTCAGGGCTGATGGGAATTGTAATCCAAAGCACTTGGTAGAGGCCACACTGGAATGAATGAATGAGTGAATTCGAAAGAAATTCTTCTTTGTTTTGTTGGAAAGTTGAGATCTTTGACTGATTTTTTTTTAATGGTATAATGATTTCACAATAAAACACCACAGAAAATTCTTCTAGTACTTAATATTTGTTTTTAATATATGAAATCCATGGATGAATAGTTACAGTAAGTAAGCTGTTAGGAAGAATAGATGGAGGAGAGAAAATGGTTACGCACTGTAAGTGGGTTTATGCATTGTTGTGAATGATGGATTGTTGTAACTGTTCTTAAATAAACCATAATGGTTAGGTTAACAATTGTGGCAAAAAGGGTCATAAAACAGGACACAACTGGCTTAACAACTGCCTTGCTTAGCAAGGAAATTTTGGGGGTCAGTCGTGAGTGTAAATCAAGGACTATTTGTGTAATTTTACCTACATTATGATTAAGACTCTTCTAAACAGTGTTGGCTTAGACCAGAGAGAGTAAGTCAGGGGTCTTCAAACTTGACAGCTTTAAGACTTGTGGACTTTAACTCCCAGAATTCCTCCTCCGGTCATGTTAGCTTGGGAATTCTGGGAGTTGAAATCCACAAACAGGGGTGGGATTCAAATTTCTTAACAACTGGCTCTGTGGGCGTGACCTAATTTGTGGGTGTGGCTTGGTGGGCATGTGACTGGCTGGGCATGGCTTGTATGTAAATATTATAAATATTGATGTAAATATTTTTTGATTTTTTTTTAATAAAAAAGAGCAATTTTTACCCAAAAGCAGGCAGGCAGATTGAGCTGCTCCCAGAATCACAGATTCACTCAGAGATCTATCTTTCTGCAATCTGCTACCTGAGTCTGTACTAAAAAATAGAAGCTTCAGTCCTTTAGATTAGCTAGAAAACAAGACATTCAATGATTTCCTGCTTTCTAGCTAATCTAAATCTCCCTGCACAGCAGAAAAGCTGATGGTTGGGGGAAAAAAAAGTAAAAATAGCAACTTAGCAGGCAAGTTTGATGGAGCGCATGCCAGGTAGGAAGTGAGTGGCCGGGGTGGGGCGGGGCCAGCCAGGGGCACGATTTGCCGGTTCTCCGAACTGTGCAGAATTGTAACAACCGGTTCTATAGAACTGGGCAGACCAGATAGAATCCCACCCCTGTCCAGAAGTCTTAAACTTGCCAAGTTTGAGGACCCTTGGAGTAGGTGATGGGCCTGCATCTGGATTTCAACATATAGACTTTTTTTGTTGGGGGGTGGATAGGAGGTGATTTAAAGGGTGGGAATGGACATTCTTTGCCTCTGGGAGGGACTCCTGCTCCAACTCCATCCTTCTGTGGTCCTTGGGAAGGTTGGGGAGCTGAATTGTGGCTCTAAACTTTAAGACAATGACTTGGCCTGGCCCGGCCCAAGGTCACTCAGGGACTTTCCTGACTAAATGGACATATTTGAACATTGGTTTTGAGGATGGAAAGATGAATAGGAATAGAATAGAATGAGCTGGAAGGGACCTTGGAGGTCTTCTAGTCCAGCCCACTGTTCAAGCAGGAGAACATTTACTATTTCAGAGAAGTGACTGTCTAGACTCTTCTTAAAAACCTCCAGTGATGAAATGCCCACGATTTCTGGTGACAAGTCGTTCCACTGGTTAATTGTCCTCACTCTTAGCAAGTTTCTCCTTAATTCCAGGTTGCTTCTCTCCTTGGTTAGTTTCCATCCATTGTTTCTTGTTCTGCCCTCTGGTGCTTTGGAAAATAAATTGACCCCCTCTTCTTTGGTTCAGCCACCTC
>CM042837.1:4728991-4738207 GCA_023653725.1 Bungarus multicinctus | reverse complement strand
GCAAAATACATATAAATTATAAATAGAAAAAACAACACAAACCACACTGAAGCAATTAATGAGGCAAGGCAGGATAAGGGCTTGAAGATATCGAAATACACACACTGGGAAGGATGCCAGAACTCAGATAAGAACCAAAAGACCAGAATTATTTCATGCTTTGCTTCCAGCACTGGCCCATGCGCAGTTTGTCCTTTTAAACAGTCCTCACAGCTGCAGCCCATGAAGGGGATCAGCGCCCTTTCCTCCCCCATAGACTACGCCATTCACGTTTCTCCCTTATCCGCTCCTCCTTGCATGCTCTAGGATGAAGAGGGGTTGGGCCTGTATCTTCCTCTGAATGCCCATTCGGCCTGTGCCCTTACCCAGTTTGCTCCACAACCTCCGGAGCCACACTCCCACTCCCTGTCGGCTGTTCCTCCCCTCCCTCGGAGTCAGATTCTAACAGGGGAATGACATCAAAGGTCTTCAAACTTAGCAACTTGTGGACTTCAACTCCCAGAATTCTTCCTAACAGTGAGGACAATTAACCAGTGGAACAGCTTGCCTCCAGAAATTGTGGTCGCTCCATCACTGGACGTTTTTAAGAAGAGACTAGACAGTCACTTATCTGAAGTGGTATAAGTTCTCCTGCTTGACCAGGGGGCTGGACTAGAAGACCTCCAAGGTCCCTTCCAGGTCTATTCTATTCTAACTATCTCTGCCCAAACTTTTGCAATTCCCAGCCCTACCTCTCTGCTGATGTTATTACTTCATGTTCTGCCCTCTGCAAACTTCATTTATCTCTTTCTTGATTTTTCCACCCAGCCACAGCTCCAGAAAGGTTATTAAGAACATTTTCCTATTGTGCGCCAAGGAAACATTATAATCTGTCACATTTGAATTCCTGCCTTTTTCAAAATATTCTTGGTTCTGGTCTGTTTGAAAAAAAAAAAAAGTAAAAAAGACAGGGAAATTAAAATGAGTTGCTTTCAGACAGGCAGCCCAGCTCTCCATGTAGATTAGAGCGAATAATTTTTAAGCATTAAAACCTTGTAAAATGGGGATTGCCGGCTCTTTGAATTCTAAATTTGCTGTTTGAAATTCATTTTATACTTCAAATTGGATATCTAAAATATAAGGGAATGGGTCCTTGAATATTGATATCTATTGTGAGAACTTGGGGTGTGTATCTGGATGTGGTTAAACACTTAGCTTCAGCTTTCAATCCTAAAATGTTTCAAGACAGCAAACGTTTGGTAAATATTTGAAGCAGCTCAACCGCACTCCAGATTAATGATGTTAATCTTCAAAACCTAGTAAGACCTTTGGTGCACTTCAACGTCTTAACAAACTTAGTGGGGCATAATTTTCATTGACTATTATTCTGTTTGACCATATATGGAGATAAATATACGTAACCATTTGCCCCTCTTCATTTTATGTTAGAATAGGGACAAACCTTTCCTACCCACAAAGATATATGGAGATTTCTGGTTCCTTTTTTAAGGTATAATTGGACAAATGCTAATTTTTGCCTGTGATGCATGACAATAGTTGGAATTGAAGTCTTGAGTATCTGAAGGCTACTGATTGGCAGAAAGTGGTTGAAAAATCAAATCAAATCTTATTTTATTTTCCCGTGATTGCTCATCCATACATCTAATTTGTTCTTGCATGAAGCCCCTGTTCTTATTTTTATTTTAAATTACCAGCCATTTTTGAGGCACATGTTATGAGATTCTCTCTGTTTAATCCCCACCTTTGTTGTGTCAGGCTAGAATTGGCTCTAGTTCTCTGATGTGAAAAGTGTTTTCTTATCTCACACACACACACACACACACAAAACATCAACATCAACTCCATCAACCAATCAAGAAATGACAACACAGCCAACCTCCCCACCAGTATATATAGGGAGACAGCAGCTCAGATCGCACAAAGCCGAAAGCACCAGCCTGAAGATGATGAGTGAGATCTCGTCGAAACATTGCCAAGATAGTCTCAATCTTACACGGGAAAAGACCCGAACATGCCAGGACCTGCATATCTGTACCCGTGAAAATCTACAAAAACATATAGACCTCATGCATCATCACAAAATCTCCAGAACCGTAAAACCTACAAACTTGAAATTTGGCACGTATGTTCCTCTTGGCTTCTAGGTGCTCACTAGGTGCTCACTAAATGACCATCAGAGCACTAGTATTTTGTATATTATTATCATTAACACATTCTGATGCTAAAGAGTTCTACTCATCCTTCCCACCTGAAAAGAAATCTCTTCCAAATGCAAAACACAAACAGAGGAGAGGAGTTTCAGTCTCAGTTTTATTTTAACAGCAGCAAACAGCTTTACTACAGAACAGTTGAGCTAAGCCACGCCCAGGCTCCTTGCTGTCTCCTTCTTGCTCACACAGCAAATACCTCAACTCTCTCTCACACTGATGGGACACTAGTCAGATGAATCCTGATGGATGCTGGTAGGCAGAGCCAGAATTCACCCCCCCCCCCCTTATTTTCCTCCCCAAAAACTAAGCCCAACCACATAGTTTTGTAGTGATGCATGAGTATCCAGCTAGTCTTACCATATGGACCATATACAGAGCCTTGGTAATGCTGTTGATGATGTTGCAGCCAATGGTTATAAAAAGTTGTGGGGATATAGAGAAAGGAATAGAAGAGAACACAGATATCAACAGTCAACAGATAGCAGATGAGTCACTTCACAATTCATCTCATAAATGGAACTTGGTTCAAATGCAGAAAGATTTGGAAAACGTTCTCAAAGAACACAGAGACTTGCCCTAATGGATTCACTGTAAATGAGGTTGGAAAATTCCTAAGATAGTTTCCAAGTTTCCACATTTTCCCCAGACAAGTATCAGAGACGTCATATAGAAATCTGTCGAATTCTTGCCTCCTTGGTCTTACTCGGCTGTGTTGGACATGACATAGTTGGGAATTGTCCAGCTCCTATTGGTCTCTTAGATCTTCTACACTCCTGTTTCCATCTGGTTTGGTCATTGAGCAACTCACTGTTCTCCCTTTTGTCTATGGTTGAAGAGCAGACTGAATGCCTGGCTTGTGCAGCCTTTGTGTATATATATATTATGAAGGGTTGGTCATGGGACTAGATAGTTTCATGTCTAACCAATCTCACCTCTTCAAAAAGTATTAGAGTTTTCCCTTGGATTTACTAGGCTGATCCTGTTTGCTATCTGAAGTTCAGGAGATACAGAAGCTCCCAGGATCAATAATAGAAAGGATTACTGAAGGGGAAGGAGTAGTTTTCCTGGAACATTGTGGGATCCCATAAATCTTACTTTTCTTTCCCTGTTGGTTTCTTTTCTTTCTTGACAATTTCTTTTGCATTCCTCTACACCAAACTCAAGTAGCATCCCAGCCAAGCTGGAAGACTGCCTTAAATTAATCCACGGCAAACCAATCCCAAGATTACAGGGACTATTTGTTCATTGGTGGGTTTTCTTGAGACACCCTTGTTTCACACTGCTATCCATCCCCACCTATCCATACAATATGTCTATGGAGATTCTCAGTCATCGAGGTCATGGTTGTCACAAAGGTGCTTCCCCCACCCCCTTTTCCAAGAGGCAATAGGATTTTCTTGCTTTTCTTTGAAGACATTTCGCTTCTCATCCAAGAAGCTTCTTCAGCTCTAAGGCTGGATGGTGGGGAATGGAAAGATTTATACTCCATAGGAGAACAAACCCATCAGGACAAGATTCAGCAGTCCACCTGCATTTCAAAGACAAGGGTCACTCTTTTGAATGAAGCAACGTCCATATTTTGGACAAGAGAGGACAGCTGGTTTGAAAGAGGGGTCAAAGAGGCCATCTGTGTCAAAACTGAGCAGCCCCTTCTCAACAGAGGGGGTGGGATGTGACATCATCTATCTCCACTCGACAAAACAGTCTTTTTCAGCAGTTTCAAGAAGGCTCCACACTCATTTGTACCACTCAGGTGACCCTAAGGACACAGATACACCTCCAAGTGGCCTCAATGACCCTCAAAAAGGATGCAAATGACCAGCAGTCTGCAAGGAGCATAAATCCTTCCATTCCCCACCATTCCATCAGAGCTGAACAAGCTTCTTAGACAAGAAGGGAAACGTCTTCAAAGAAAAACAAGAAATTCCAATTGCCTTTTGGGAAAGATAGAAAAAAAAAGCACCTTTGGGATATCCATGCAATGGAAAGAGATGAGCTGTAGATGTTCGGTGGGAGGGTAGAAGACAGCCACAATACTACTAATTGCTGCCTGAAACTACACCATGACAGAATTCTGCAAGGGCAGAACAACTGCCCCACTGAATGTTTATGGAGATTCTCAGTTCTCCATGGGTCATGGTTGTCCCAAAGGTGCTTTTTCAAGAGCAGAGGTGGTATTCAGCAGGTTCTGACCAGTTCTGGAGAACCAATAGCAGAAATTTTGAGCAGTTTAGAGAACCGGCCAATCCCACCTCTGACTGGCCCTGGCCCCATTTCTTCTCTGCCTCCCATTGAGTCCCAGCTGATCAGCTGGGTCTCCTTTGGTTGCCCTGCACGGGAGAACGGAGCTGAAAAGCAGGTTAGTGGGGTGGAGAGGGAATGGGGATTTTGCAGTAACCTTCCCCCAGGAGTGGGGAGGGAATGGGATTTTGTAGTATCCTTCCCCTGTTATGCCCACCAAGCCACGCCCACAGAACTGGTAATAAAAAAATTTGAATCCTACCACTGGTTCAAGAGGCAACTGGACTTTCTTGTTTTGCTTTAAAGACATTTCGCTTCTCATCCAAGAAGCTTCATCAAGGAGCTTCTTGGATGAGAAGTGAAACGTCTTCAACGAAAAACCAGAAAGTCTAGTTGCCTCTTGAAAAGGAAAAAAAAACACCTTTGGGACAACTTCCCTTCTGGATTGCTTAGTTGCAGAAAACCTCAATCCTGGGAACAGCCCAACCTGTGTCACTCCAGAGTCACTCTGAGCATCTCTGGAATGCAAACTCCATCAGTGTCTCAGTTTTGCTAAGGTGACCCAGGCTAATTGAAAAATCCAGAGGAGTTTGGGAGCCCTCCTGACTCACCCGTTTTATTAAAAGGTGTAAGATTTTATGATGTGAAACTTAGGCGTTCTTTTAATTTTTTTAAAGAAGTAATTTTATCAAAGATTGTAATTACACCAGCAAAACACACATATTTATAAAGATAGAAAAATTGAGACAGTGAAAAAGTGGGGAAGGAAAAAATAGAAAGGAAAAAGAAAAGCAAAAATACAGCAAAGGAAAAAGAATTCAAAATTCACCTCCTCTTACTTAAATGACAACGTGCATCTAACTAGCTGCTGCCTGAAGCCTGTTCTATTTTTTTATAGTTAGTCAACAGCCATTTCGAGGCATAAATAAACCCATTAAATAAACCAACTTTATATTCCTTTGAACCGTCTTAACTTTTAGTCCATCCAAATAATGTAGAACTTATTTTTTCCATTTCTTCTTTACTCTTTCTCACGAGATTCTTCAAAACTTGTAAAAATTCTCATATGTAAGTCCAACAAGGTAAAATTATCCATATTCCTTTTGTTGATTTATTATTTATATTTCCCTCTTAAGTATTAAAACATCAGCCAGTTTCTTCTAGCACCCAGTATAACATCTTTTTTTCCGTGTTTTTCTTGTAGTCTGTCATTTATAAACCCATCTTCAATTCAGTCTTTGTCCTGCAAAGTAAATTGGGTTCCTCTTCCATAACGTATTTTAGACACAGTTTATCCCTAGAGACAGATACCGCTATTGACATGTGTTAATAGTAACTTTGGACTCCATTTTTCCAAAGGGTCTTTCAATAATTTAGAATAGAATGTTAGAATATTTTGCATCATTCTATAACTGTTATCCAAGCTGATGAGTTCTCCTTTAATTGAAATCTTTAGTTCCTTCTAGTGTCCAATTTTTAAAATCTTATTATGCTCTTCAAAAAAAATTCAGAACAATTTCCCGGAGCCCTTGTGGGTTATCTCCTATCCTATCTTTGTCCAGAGACTTTTGAAAAGGCAGCTTACTCACCAGCTGTTCATTCTTTGCCATGTTGTCAGCTCCATTTTTCATCATCATCATTCTGCAGGAAGGTGAGATCAACCATCTTCAGCTCACCTTCCTGCAGAAGTAACTTACACCTTTTGCTACAAATGCTACCAGACTCTTAATTTTTTGCTACCATAGATTAACCTGACTCTCCTTCTCCAAGGCTAATTGAAGAAGCCTTGCACTATCTCTTCCTTGTTGTCTCTATCAACAATGGACATGTGGACACTGTTGATGGTAGAGTCAACTCTTGAATGCCTAGCATATGCCCAATGTTGACAGCATCTGGAGAAGGTTCTGATCTTTCATCTCTGCAGCAAGTGGAGAGTAACTTAGAAGGATGTATATTTGTATGTGTATATGAGTATGTGTAGAAGTATATATGGTGTTGTAGATACTGCCACAATGATTAGGGAAGATTGAGGGCACACAGTTGCTTGTTGGGGCACATAGAGTGCTAGTCAATTTGAGAAGAGACATGATCAAAAAGCAGCAAAACAGCTTAATAAGGGAGAATGGAGCTAATCCTTGAGGATTATGAAGTGCTCTAAGGTGTTTCAGACTCCTGCAAACTGGATGCCATTTATACGTGTGGACTGCAACTTCCAGAGTTCCTCAGCCAGTGTAGATGTTGCAGGAAATGATAGACTCTGAAATTTGGAGAGAAGTACAGACTGAGAAGGGTACTTTAGGAGTAAGGAAGAAGGATACAGTTTTGAATTTTCTATCACAAACACAAGCTATCTCAATCTGATCCTGAGAAACAAGAAATTCATTCAACGGGCATTGGGTTAACACGAATACACACACAGAGAGAGAGATGAAGAGGGAGAGAGAGGGAGAGAGAGAGGAAGAGGGAGAGAGAGAGAGAAAGAGAGGGAAAGGGGGAAAGAGAGAGAGATGAAGAGGGAGGGAGAGACAAAGAGGGAGGGAGGGAGAGAAAGACGAAGAGGGAGGGAGAAAGAGATGAGGGATGGAGAAAGAAATGAAGAGAGAGAGTCAAAGAGGGAGGGAGAGAGAGAGAAAGAGAGACGAAGAGGGAGGGGGAGAGGGAGAGAGAGAGAGATGAAGAGGGAGAGAGAGAGATCCAAAGGAAAACATCAAGAAACATTATCCACTATTTCATTATAGTACATTTGACCAGGGCAAAAAGAATATGCAAAGAAAGGACACATCATTTCCTGGAATGAATCAGGAAGGCAAGGTATTATGTAGTTTTAGTGTTTCCTGCAATTGGAGCAAGAAGAAGGTGAACTTTGGGAAGTTCAGCCATTTCCTTGACTTGTCCCAGCTCTCCTTTTTCCATGTAGTTTTGGCACAGCACTTCTCAACTTTAGCAACTTTAAGCCATGTGAACTTCAACTCCCAGAATCCCCCCAGCCAGCATGGCTTTGGAGCAACTGCACCTCGGCAGCCAAGCCATCTGCTGATGGTTTATGCAGGACTTCGGTGAAAGGAGCCAATTTGTGGACATGGCAGACTAAATACTGGGAGACCTCGTAGGACCCAAGAGTCTGGATTGCAAGCGAGCTTTCTCTTAAGAGCCAAAAGGCAGATGCTGTGATTTGATACATCTCAATTCCAGCCCTGCTGGGAATTTCTGCATTGGCTCATCAAACAAAAAGGAAGATGAATTAAATACATTTTGCAGCCACTTATTCATATATTCAGTCATAGGATAGTTCTGTTCCTTTTCTTTCAGTTATCTTCCTTCAAACTTTACCCAAATCTTCCTTCAAATCTACACAAATCTGCATCTCAAAATGTACATTCTTAAACTTTCTCTCCCACATTTTGATGCTTTCTCAGGACCTGAAAAAAGCAACATCCAAAGGGCAGCCACTACTGACATCTGGGGGGAAGCAGAGAAGTATCCATAAGCACAAAAATATGACCGCTGCTAGTACAGGAATTGAAAATTGCTCCAGAAACCACACTCTTCATATTCTCACTACATTGTTTGACATCCCAGTCTAGTCTGCAGCCCTGAGATTTCCTACAGGAGCTGTGGTGGTGCAGTGGTTAGAATGCAGTATTGCAGGCTAATTCTGCCAACTGTCAGAAGTTCGATGCTGACCAGCTCAAGGTTGACTCAGCCTTCCCACCTTCCGAGGTAAAATGAGACCCAGATTGTTGGGGGCAAGAGGCTGACTCTGTACACTGCTTAGAGAGGGCTGTAAAGCACCGTGAAGCGGTATATAAGTCTAAGGGCTATTGTTATTGCCCTTCCTTCCTTCCTTCCTTCCTTCCTTCCTTCCTTCCTTCCTTCCTTCCTTCCTTCCTTCCTTCCTTCTGTACCCAGAGTGAAGTGTAACCCAACCCCTATTTCCAAAGTCAGCAAAATAAGGACCCAGATTGTTGGGGATGCAGTAAACCACTTAGAGAGGGCCGTAAAAACACTGTGAAGCTGTATATAAGTCTAACTGCTATTGCTACTTGTCTTCCATCTAAATAGAAACCGGGGTATCTTATCTATGGTTTCTTTCTCCCTGATGTGGATGGATACGAAATACCCATTTGTTTGCTAGCTTCAGAAGAGGCTCTTACTTAAAATCATTTTCACAATTGGCGAGACAAGAGCAGAGTCTCCCCTGTGGTGGCTCCACACTTTGATGGCAATATTTTGTTTAGTTTTTTTTCACAAGACCCGCCGAAATCTTATTTTGAGAGATGTGTATTGTGATTCAGAATTGCAGTTATATATTGATATATTCCCAGGTATCCTGGATTGGCTTTGCATTGTTTGCTACTACTGCTTGGTTTCATCCATGGGTTTGTGCCAGAGGTGGTATATTCAGCAGGTTCTGACCAGTTCTGGAGAACCAGAACTAGCGGAATTTTTGAGTAGTTGGGAGAACCAGCAAATCCCACCTCTGACTGGCCCTGCCCCCATCTCTTCTCCGCCTCCCATTGAGTCCCATCTGTTCGGCTGGGTCTTCTTTGGTTGCCCTGCACAGGAGAACAGAGCTGGAAAGCAGGTTAGTGGGGTTGAGAGAGAATGGAGATTTTGCAGTAACCTTCCCCTGCCACGCCCACCAAGCCTCACCCACAGAACCGGTAGTAAAAAAAAATTGAATCCCATCATTGGTGCATGCATGTTGTGTATTCATTTTTTCTAAACGATTTTTGTTTCGGCTGCCATGGGAACCTGTTAATGG